>OY998179.1:228256425-228562175 GCA_963921935.1 Galeruca laticollis | reverse complement strand
CAGATTTCTAATATGATGCTGGTGAAACCAATCACAAAATTTATAATCATCATCTGCTTCTTTCAATGATGAGCGATATTTTAATAATAAATTATGTGGTAAATGAACTTCAGTTATAAAAGTTAGTTTAGTCATTCCTAAAAATTATTCTATTCCCCACGGAAGTGTATCTAAAGAATTATGAAGTAATTTTCTTTTATCATTGTGAGGACTCAACGCGATTTTGGTTTGTTCAACACTATACACATTATGGACAAAGGAACGTATCGTATTTTGAGTAATTGTCATCTGTTTCCAATTTTTCATACAATCGACATAATCATCAAAAGTTATTTTTTACTACACATTTTTTAATACTCTTTAACGACTTTACTCCCACACTGAACTTTGTAACCGTACATTTTGGACCCAACCAAATGTGTGATGATTTGTTCATTAGACTCATCTTTCATTACGCATAATACTTTTTATTAACTCTAGGTATATTGTATGGATTATTAGTGTAGTAGTCTTATGTATCAAATTTGTCAATTTTTGTGTCAATTAAATATTTATATGCATCGTTACAAGTAAGTTGGTGAGCAAAACTGTTAGTGTCTGTGTACAATAGCTCACAATTGACTACTCCCATTGTTGGAAGCATGAAATTATAGTGAAAGTCGTACATTCCAATTTTGGAAATATCGAGAATTGCCATATTCATATACATTGGTTTATTGAAAATGGAGATTTTTTAATTTTCCTTAGAGTCAGATCATCATTGAAAATTGTTCTATTGTGATAACGCGGACTAGAAATGAGATTTTTAGCACCATAACGACCATCATGGGAAGATACAAATTCTATGATTGCATATACATTCCTTACATTTTATGTAACACACAGCGGGTGAAATCTTTTTGACCCTCCGAGAATGTCATTGTTATTTTTCATATAAAATCTTACCTGTCCGTCGACCGTAAATTATCTCTCCTATACAGACAAATCACAATATTTGAATAACATTTTGTGAGCTCCATTACTAAAATTGTTAGTTTTATAATCATGTTGTCGAAAGTGTTGTCACATTTCGGTATAATAATCCGTGCCTGAAGAGCGTAGTCTTACTGGGACTTGGGTAAAGCATATAACAGTTTAATTTTAAGAATTTACAAATACAGAAAATCATATAACTATATTAAATGAATATACAAATAACGTGATTAAATTATAAATAGCTATAATGTCTTTGAAAATTATCAATATCGCCATCAGTATCATACGTCCCTCTAAATATTTGGGGTGATTCATAATGAAATTCGGAAATACAAGATTCCTGATATTTTGTTTCAAAGAGTACTGTTTGATACCAAAAATGTCAAACGTATAACGGTGATGCATGTCTGGTGCCTCTGTGGTGTATGTGCGCTAACCCTGTGATGTGTGTCTGCTGTCCCTCTGCTTGAGTTGTAAAGTTGGTTCTTCTTTCACCACATCTATGATAAAAATGACATTCAGTGTATGACAAAGTTGTGAAATCATTGCTTCAAGATTTTTCTATTAGCGTAGCATTCTTTTTGAAGAACAGCTTAATTATATTAATTTAGTTGGGTGCAAGCCTGATGTCTTAGATGTCCTCTTCTATCACGATGGATATCCGTTAATGCCAGTATCTGTAAATATGTTGCTCTTTTGTTGGTTACCAATATCGCCATCAGTATCATACGCCCCTCTAAATATTTTGCATGATTCATAATGAAATTCGGAAATACAAGATTCCTGATATTTTGTTTCAAAGAGTACTGTTTGATACCAAAAATGTCAAACGTATAACGGTGATGCATGTCTGGTGCCTCTGTGGTGTATGTGTGCTAACCCTGTGATGTGTGTCTGCTGTCCCTCTGCTTGAGTTGTAAAGTTGGATCTTGTTTCACCGCAACTATAATAAAAATGACATTCAGTGCATGACAAAGTTGTGAAATCATTGCTTCATTTTGTTGTTTTCTTGGAAAATAATTCATATAAACCGAGTGTCGCAGTAAATTTGTTAGTACTAGCACTGTCAAACAGACTTCTGATGTGAGTCTGGGGTGTGTTTGTTATCCCTTCTGTTACCCCTCTGCTATCTATCTGATAGACTTCTGATGTGTGTTATCCGTTTAATAATATAATGAGTCACATCATATTTTACTATAGTGTAGTCGTACGAGCAACAAATCTCAAGCATGCAAACGCTTTGAGTGTCCTCTGTTGTCGAATAAAGTGGATTTGCTGTCATTGTCGTTGTCGTTCTAGTAACATCCTGTATGTGGAAATAATCTACCAATGCGGTTTGTTCGATGAAAATTTGAGCAATAATAGCAGAGATTCATTGTAACATCCTTATCTTTATATACCCTGTGGCATCTTTTATGAAAAAATTCGGTATTTTTGTGACTACGACCTGTATATATAAAAAAATACGGTATCTTCATGACTACACCCTGTATAAAATCGCATCTTTTTATGACTACACTCTGTATATATGAACATCACATCTTTTTGACTACACCTGTATATAAAGAAAAATGGTATGTTTTATGACCACACCCTGCATAAAAAATGTGGTATCTGTATGTACGATGATGGTTTCTCAGTATCATATTCAGACATATATTTGCTATAATTTACGTAGACATCCCGCTCAAAATACTACTAAACTGTGTGTGTCATTAACTTTTATATCTACATATTTCTACAGTCTTAATAATTACAAACACCCCATGTATATATCAATTTTAATCATAACATGCCTCGTATATTTTACGTAGATATTCCCCGCAGAATAATAATAGGGATGCAAATATCTTTTAACACCCTGTATTGAAAAAATATTCGTATACTGTAATGAAACTAATTTATGTATCATACAGCGGACTATTTAATATAGAAACATTAATAATCTTTATGGTCTAAGCTCAACGTCTTGTCGGCTTCTCAAATCAACCACTATACAGAATATTGTCATTCAAATATTTTAATGCGTTCACTACCTGTATCCCAATGAAACAATGCAGTTGGATTTTACCAAGAATGATTACAATGGGGCATATTTCAACTATACTGAATTTTATCCTAGCTATATGAATTCGACACAGAAGCGTCCTCCGTTGGATTATTCCTCATTCAAGAAGCGTGCATTGTTTGTTATCGATTGCTCGAAGCAAGAAGAAAGCATGAAGGCACTTTATTGCATCATAATACACGATTGTGTAATGGAGTATTTCCCTCTCACCGAAATTGTCAAGAATTTAAACTAGAATGTTCTGCTGTTATACATAACGATTTAAATTTACGTTCAACAATTTTCAATAGAATTTTAATTATTAAAACAAATATGGATGCTAATATTATACATGATAATGAAAAAGTTCATACGTTAAGATCGCGTTGAAATCCGATAATATATGAGACACCTCGGTGTACAGCTTTTAGTGCGTGTGTAGAGGACAAATGGCATCTTTTATGATCACACCCTGTATAAAAAATGCAGTATCTTTATGACTATACTCTGTGTAAAATCACATCTTTTATGACTAAACCTGTATATAAAGAAAATGCGCAAGGATGCTTTGCATATTATTGCGATAAAAATGCACTTTTACACTCGTATGTTGATTGAAGCCATCGCTTTTCATTCTGAAATTTAGAAGTCCCAATCAAAATCCTTGAGATTGTCACTAAAAATAATATGTGATTTTTCTATGATTACGCACTTATGAAGGATTCTGAATATACTCAACTGCTTGACGCATTGTTTTTGATTCACATGTTCTAGCGACTAAAATGATATTAGTACAAGGGAGTATTGAAGAAAATTACATCGTGTTGTGAAATCAGACTCTCTGTATCTTATACAGTTAGATTTCAAAACTAAAATATATTGGAACCCTTATGGCGGAGATGTAACGGCGAAGGCTGGGAACGATGAGGTCCCGGGTTCGAATCTCACTCAAGGCAAACATTTTTTTCGATTGATGCACAAACGGATAAAAAATGGACGACAGAAAAATAGAAATCTGTAATCTACTGGAATAAAAATTGAGACATTTAAAAAAAGAAATCTGCCGACTAAAAAATGGACGACAGAAAAAAGAAATCTGTAATCGCCGACAGCGACACCAGCGCCACCGTCGACTAGCGGACGTTTTTCGAAGTAGTGAGTTAGAACCCGCATAGTTACACTACTGCCTTTAAACGACACAATACAATTTATTGGTTTATCACAAAAAATGGTGGAATTTTGAAAAAATAAATTGAGTTCTTTTTACGTTTTTCATTAAGTAACGAAAAAACGATTTTTAGTAAAAAAATCCTGTGAGTATGTCGTCGTCGTCGTTGTCGTCGGCCACTTTTCGTTATATATCTTGTTAGTACGATACAGCCTCCGGAGTGCAACAAGTCACCAATTTTATTATTGTATATTGTTCATAACATCTCACAGATGAACCAACCCTATTGATTTTCAGCTCACCAGAGCCAGTACAACGGGTGCTATGGTACTTGAAGTACGACATTTTTTGAGAAATTTTAGTTTGTTATCAGAATATAGCCTCCGGTGTGCAACAAGTCACTAATTTTATGATTGAATATAATTCAGGATATCTCACAGATGAACAAGTGGTATAATACTTTAAGTACTACATTTTTGTCATTTTTTGAGAACTTTCTGTTTGTTAGCACGATACAGCCTCCGGAGTATATACAAGTGACCAATTTTATGATTGGATATTATTCAAGGCGTCTCAAAGATGAACCTTATCGTTATTCAGTTCACTAAAGCTAGAACAACGGGTGCTATGGTACTTGAAGTACGAAATTTTTGTCATTTTTGTGTGTATACAATTGACAAATTTTATGATTGAATATAGTTAAGAGCGTCTTATAGATGAACCTTATTGATTTTTAGCTCACCAGCGCTAGTACAACGGGGGCTATGATACCTGAAGTGCCACATTTATGGTCCTTTTTGGAGAAATTTCGGGTTCTTAGCACGATACAGCCTCCGGAGTGTACTCGTATACAAATGACCAATTTTATAATTGGATATTTTTCAAGTTGTCTCACAGATGTACCCTATTAATTTTCAGCTGACTAGAACGAGTACCGGGTCCCATAAATCCAGATATACTGCATTTTTGGTTATTTTTGGAGAAATTTCGGTTTGTTAGCACGATATATCCCCCGAAGTGTATACAAGTGACAATTTTATGATAGAATATTATTCAGGGCATCTCGTAGATGCGGAAAAGTTCATTTTAATCTTTAAAACCGTTTATTTACCATTTATGTGATTTGAAAAATATATAATGCAATCAATCTTCCTCAAATGTTCACTGGAAAGATGCTGATATGAGACATTTACACATATTGTTGAATTCTAAAATCAAATTTGCTGATATCCTGAATGAAACTGTTTTCATTTATCTCCTCAAATCTTGCTACGCCATTCCACAGACTCAGCTCTAATATTATATATAAAAATATATTTAAATGTGCCTTGGAGAGTAATACAATCAACAGAGGAAAGAAAACTCAGCAGGTTGATACTTCGAAATGTATCTGTGTAGCTTCTGTTTCCAAATAACACAGTTAAATTGTAGAATATTTTATCATAATATTAATTTCTTAGGTTAATGAAGCATTCGAAATGTTGAAAAAAAGAACCTGTAACAATCCTGGTCAGCGATTACCAAAAGTTGAAATATTGAGAGGTGCGATAGAATACATAGAATATCTTGAAGAAATTTTACAAGGCTCAAAATCATCTGTAGATAGCAACAATGGCATAGTTCCTAAAACTGAATATATGGTAAGTAAGATAATTGTTTTGAGATCTTTATAAAACTAAGTTCATACTAAAACTAGACAAGGACTTATGACTTTCAATCAACCTATATCTTAGGTTAATTTATTTTTTAAATTCACTATTAAGGTTTTATTTTTAGGGAATATTTAAAAATAGAGAATTTCCTGAATTAATCGTCAATATTCATATTTTGATTAATTGTTCTTCCAATCAATGCACGTTGTGAAAAAGTTTGTTAAGTTCTAAACAAATTGGCCATAATTTGTTAATGCATTGGGCTGCGTGTTGAACATTATATTACATAGGAAAATATCGACAAGAGATACTTCTAAATTAAGACCGCGTTATTTAGAGTTTTAAACTTGACATTTCGCCGGCCACTATGAGTAGCTTCTTCAGGAAAAATATATCAAATTTATAAATTGACCTAATCGAGCTGATAATATGTAATATTGACTAGTGACAAAAACTAGAATCTTCTTAACAACTAAATGAATCGTTACTATCTACAATTCTTGTGAAATGATATATAAGCGAGTCCCATTGTATAACATAGTTTTTTGATATACCGTTAATTATTTTCGGTGGTATTGCAGTGATTTTTTTAATACTTTTATTTCAAAATAATACAAAGTGAGAACCTTTTGATGTTTTATTTTCTAAACTACAAAAAAAACTGATTAATTTGTTTTTTTAAAATGAATATATAAAAATATATGCAAAATGCAGCGTTTTTATAATTAGAAAAACAAATACATATCTGCAGTTCTTATCTTCCATAAACACATACAGTGTAGGAATTTCGGGAGCTTCCTTACATCGGAAGTTGTCTACGAACGTTTTTCTTATATATGTAAAATAGACTCGTCACAGTACCAATAGCAAGGCAAATATAAATTAATGTTCTCCATACACTTGCACTACGAAAATCGACTGGTTTATCTTTTGGATCTTTAACGAGTCTTTAATTGATCTAAGTCGACGTTAGCTAATTTTAGAGGTTTAATTTCGAATATACCGGTATACCGTTGCATTTACCACAAATCACTACAGCGGTTTCAGGTTTCGTATAAATAATTATCCATTTGTTGTCTTCAATCTTCTGAAATTTCTCTTCATTTATCACAACAGGGATGGTTTGGCACATTGTTAAATTTGACATATGTTTAAACATTCAGACTTCACATGGTGAACTTTCTTGTCTTAATTCCATTGGAGGTTCTATATGACAAGTGAAATCTTCTGAAGTTATTTCTTAACACTTCACGTCAGACATCATATAATTTTTCTCGTTTAGGAGTAGACATTTGGAAATTGGAATAACGACTGAAGGAATTTGTTTGAGGTGTAGGTAAAGGGAAAAGATGATAACAGTCATAATTTTGGCATTCTACTAGAGCAATTATATTGTAACAGTTACTACTTATTACTTAGTAAATTACTATATAAAAAGTATAATTATAGAAGATATTATTAAACAAGAAAAAAATCTTAACTCATGGAAGGTATGAAACTGTTTTTTATTTTTCATCTACTGGTTGATGGCAGGTTTGATAGTAGACAATTGAAATCTTATATCAGGTTCGGCGTCCATTCTATTGCGGTATTTTGTTTCCGTGGCTGAATAGGTTGAGAATCCTATTTCGCGCAAATGTGCTGTTGGGAACGGAAGAAGAATATTCAGAGCCATTTTGGCAAGCATTGGATATTCATCATGAATTCTGCACCAAAAATCGTTGACAGCCATTTTGAACAGTGACTCCAACTTGTATCTGAAGACATTTCTAAAAGAGATTCATAGATTTCGTTTGACATACTTTTGGGCTTTTGCAAGTTGGGTAAAAAAGGATTATGAATCGTGTTTTTTGTAGACGTGTAACTAGTTTTTGTTTGACAGTAGATAGTTGCTTTGCAGATTTTTCATCAAGCATACATTTTATGATGTCTAACACACATGGCTTTACTAAATTCTCAGTGATAGTGTGTGTTTCACCTTCTTGTGCAATGCGATAGCTGATTAAATATGATGCCTCCGTGGCCTTTTCATTGATAGTTTCGGTTACAAGCATCATAGTTTTTTGACTTTCCAATAATTGTTCTTTTTCACGAACAAAAATCCTTTATTCTTGTCTTTAGACTCGGGGTGTACAGTTTCCAAATGTCAGCGCAACTTGGCAGGTGCCATGGAACTATTAGGAAGCAGTTTACTACATAACATGCAGAGAGGTGAACCGTTGGAATCAACAAATCCGAAACTAATATATGATGCATCATACTTCCTTTTTTTCGCCTTTGAAACAGTGGAGCTTAACGTCGTTGTTGTTGCAACACGTTTAACGCCTTTAAGCCAACGTTCCATTCTTTTTATTAATAATGTTGCTGCGTAGAAGAGTTTAATCCAAAAAGGAAATGTACAAAACTGATACAATCAGAATACAGCAGTAGAACAATACCTAAACACTTCGTTTAAAATTCGTTATAGTCTATATAGAAAGGACAAGGAGTAATAAATCATTCATTTAAGTAGATTTCATAGACGTACCAAAATATATTTTAAGAGGGTATACCGTAAGGTACATTGTGTATTGAACGAATGAGTTGCAGCTATGCTAAAGAATATACGATTTAGGTCAGAGGTAACGGGATGTACTAATTTTCATAAAAAAAGTGATAGAGATACATAAATTTTAGTAAGTTTGATAAAGAAAGGCAACACAGTTTATTCCGGAGTATCCGAACTCTGCCACAAAATGCAGGTAGTCATTACGGGTTGTTCGAACTCTGCCAGTGTTTAAAATTTTGGAGATTAACTACCAAACCAGTAGGGGTCTAATAGCCTAATCCGATTTAACAATTTACCTTGAACTTTAGGTACTCAAATTCAATATAAGAAAATATTAATAACATACATATATTTTCAACGTATATTTGCAACTTCTAAAAAATTACATCTACATTACATCTACATTACAATACAATATATTCAATATACATAAACATATAAAAAAAACAAAAAATTAAACGTGTGGAAGATTTTTACATGCAACCGTTTTCACAAACATAAAGCGAGAAATAACATTTTTCCTATATTGATCCAAATGATCATTAATGAAATTAATTTTAACATTAATAGTTTTTTTGGTTTTTTTCTGGCCTAATGACTCTAATAGGATTAAACTAAATGGTTGCGGCAGAGTTCGAACATTTCAGTAATCCTCAAATTGATACAAGTCAGGTAAAATTTTATTTTGTGGCAGAGTTCGGATATGCCCGTTTATTCATAATATTTTTTATTTGTATTACTCCTATATGTAGTGTTTGGGGAATTTTTCTCAGAAATTTTAAATGGCAAGTGGCCTACTGTAATCGGCTTAATACGATTACACATATTTACAGATTATTCGATTATTGAGAGGGATTTTCCAAACAACCCAGTTTTCTTAGAAACATTACCGGGAATATTATTTTAAAAGAAAGTAGGTACATTAAATCAGTACTTAGTATTAGTTCTTTGAGTAAAGTTGTATGAAGTTGTATGGTTGTCATAATATTGTAAACAGTTGGAATATATTTAAAACATTTGTTGAATGTTAATTGTGCAAGTACCAAACAATGTCGATAAGCCAAGGACCATCTAAACGACCAAAAACAGGTCCATTATCTTTAAATGAAAAAACTCTGATATTGAATTGTTATATATCATTGAAAAACAAGGATCCAAGTGCAAGTGTTGATGATATTGTGGAATTAACGGCTGTCATGTTGTGTGTTGCTAAATCAACAATTTATAGATTACTAAAAGAAAGCAAGAATGGAACTCTTCAATCCCCTAAAACTCCTTCAGGCCGAAAACCAATTGAGATCGATGAGTCATTAAAACAAAGACTAAGGCGTAAAGTCCATGGATTTTACTTACGAAAGGAAATTCCAACACTTGACAAAATTATGACATCAGTGCAAGAAGATACGGACTATCCAAAATTCTCCAGAATGACATTATGCAAACTTTTGAAAGATGTGGGTTTCAGATATACAAAACATAATAGAAAATCTCTCTTGATAGATAAACCGAAAATAGTTTTTTGGAGAAGAGACTATTTAAGAAGCATTCGACATGCCAGAGAACAAAATTTGAAAATCTTCTACTTAGACGAAACATGGATAAATGCTGGATATACAGTTTCCAAATCTTGGCAAGATGAAAACATTAAAAGCGGAAGGCAGGCATTCGTGGAAGGTTTGTCGTTAGGTTTGCAGCCACCATCTGGAAAAGGAAAAAGACTTATCATTGTCCATGTTGGAAGTTCTGAAGGTTTTGTTGATGGTGGATTATTAACTTTTATTTCAAAACGCACGGGGGACTATCACGAAGATATGAATGGGGATGTCTTCGAGGAATGGTTTGTTCAAATGTTGGATCTGATTCCAAAAGGGGCTGTTATTGTTATGGACAACGCAAGTTACCATTCACGGTTACGAGAAGCATTGCCCACAAGTCGTTGGCGTAAAGCAGAGCTTTTGAAGTGGCTGATTTCGAAAAATATTAAGTTTCCAAAAGATCCACTAAGGAAAGAACTTTACAGAATTGCAAAAATGAACAAGAATAAATACAAAACCTACATTGTAGAAGAAATGGCTTCTTCTCGTGGTATATCAGTTCTTCGACTTCCCCCTTATCATTGTGAACTTAATCCCATAGAATAAATATGGGCTCAGGTAAAGGGGGAAGTTGGAAAAAAAAATACTACTTTTAAAATAAACGATGTTGTGAAATTGTTTGAGAGTGCTGTAAGTCATGTGAGTAAGGAAAATTGGACAAACTGTATCGAGCATGTTATCAAAGTAGAGGCAAATATGTGGAAAATTGACAATATTTGTGATGATTTAATCGACCCTATTATTATTAATGTCAACAACGATTCTTCCTCTTCCGAGTCGGATATAGAATAAAATGTAAGTAATAAATGTATTCCAATAATTATTTCTTTTCATTTTTTATTATATTATAATTTAAAACGTATTTTTTTCCCAAAATACACACCACTGCATTGCGTTATTGCTTATCTGCTAATCCTTTAACAATGAATAAACCCTAAACTTTGCTACAACTGAAACAAATACGGGGTCGATCTACCTGGTTTTTAGATTTACGGAAGAAATGTAATTTAAAGTAAGAGATTTATCAAAAATTTCATGGTGCTCCCTGTAAAGGTTTTGCATACTTAATTAGGGTTTATTACTCTTCGTACTTTTTGTACATACTATAGCTAGCTTGTAAGTAGGTTGGTACTTATCGCTCCGAACGCTAATCGTCGACTGATGAGTGTTGAGGCGCGATCGTCCTAACCTCGATTTCGAGTATTCTCAAAAATACTCGAGTCGGCACCTTCGATATATAAAAAGACGAAATGAAAATAGGAATACAAAAAATGCGGCGTACAAAATTTCGACTTTATGTTTTGAAGTTAGACCCGAAAGCTGCTTGTTCAAAACTTTATGCTGTTCACTTCGGTCAAGTACAATCCGCGGAGACATTTTTTATTTTTGTCTTTGGAAGTATAGCCATCTTCTTTTAAATTTTACGCCTCCGTTTCCTTCCCTCATCTGCGCATTCGCAGGTCAAGCTAGAACGGTCGGATTGTAACTAATTTAATCTTGAAGGTAGGAAGAAAATTAGAGACCTTTAGCTTTAACTACATTATATCAAAAATGCAAAGTTGTATCATTCCTTGACTAGACTTTTAGCATCTCCTTGATGTGGCGATCACATTTCTGTACAGTGCTTCTCAAAAAGTTCCCTCCCCGCCCCTCTTTTATTTTGAACGGTAATACTTAGACTAATGAAATTTGGAGCGTGAAAATGAACTATTCTAAGTTTATCTACTAGTGGTAACAGGTGACGTAATAAGCATCGGTGACGTCACCAGGCAATTGAAACCAATAATATTAAATGGTACCTTATGGCAAGTGACACCTCTTTTGAAAGGTGTTTAGAATACCTATTCAATCATATTAATTTTTTTTTGATTCACCTTGTTTTTAATGGTTAAAATAAATAAACAGTAAAATACTTCCTGGCAGTAAAACATACTATTAATAAACGCTTGTCCGACTCGATAAAATGTGTGAGGGTAAATTGTCCTACATTGTTCAACAATTCGTTGTTTTAGAACGTCAGGAGCTGTAACGTAAATTTTAAATTTAAGGTATCCCCGCAGAAAATAATCTGATGGTGTTAGGTCCGGTAACCGAGCTGGCCATTCTATTGGACCAAGTCGCCCGATCCATCTACCAGGATATTCCTCACCTAGATAACGTTTCACTACAAAGTAATAGTGTGCAGGAGCACCATCTTATTGGACCGTTATTTCCAAGTTACCAGAGGCGGCTTCAATTAAAGGAACTGCGGGTTCACAGCGCCTTTACTAAATAGAAAGCGGAAATAAAAATGCGGTGTAAACAATTTCGAATTCGTGGGCCATACAAGTAGATATCGGCGGTGCCGCCTCGTGTTACATCCGCGTGAAAACGTTCGACCAGAGAGAGGTGTTTTGATTTTTTTTCTGAATTCTTGCGGAACCCCTGCAGGGGTTTCGCGGAACATACTTAGAAAATGGCTGTACTAGAGGAATATCAACTATAAAAATTATTTCATTACCTATAACTTTCTATGTTCATTATTTTTTCAAATGAAAGAGAGTTAGGTTCAAACGGTAATTTATTTTGCTTTAAATGCTTACTGATCGATTTTACTCAATCTAATAGATCTTTAGGATCAATAATTGAGTTATGAAATATATTAATTTTTGTAAATGGGACGTCTACTTGGACGGCGTTATGCAGAAAGCTTCCAACCCACAAATTACCAGATATTAGGTTGGGTGCGTATTTGGGTAATAATATACGCGTTTTATATTCTATAAAAACCTACCAATCCTCAATTAATTGTATACCTGATCAAACTATGAAATGCTAACCCACTTGTCAATATACTTAGAATTTGCAGAAAGCTGTAAACCCACTTGGTATAATTTTAATATAGAACCAGAGCACCCAAGTGGCTTGGTAGCTTTCTACAAATATGGGTCACTTCGAGAATAAGTAACCTAACCTAGTTTATATTTTGTCTTGTTTTTAATTAGCAAGTATAATGGCGTAGTGATCTAAATAATTTAAAAAGAACTATTAATACAATGTGAGAGTTTCTGAAAGTGGACTTGTTATTCAGCGCAATGTACAGTAATTGAACTGCTAAATTTATGCAAGCTGCTCTCGCTATGAAGGAAAATCCAGGCAAGTATCTTATGTTATTGTTGTTTTAGAAGTTATGCCTTAAAATTTGAGTACAAAATCTCAATAAATGACCGGTTCTTACTAAACAATTGAAACTAAATTAATAAGTCAAATTGGTCACCGTCATTCACTGATAGTATCGAAAGATAAAATTTGTAAATGTTTTTTTGTTTCTTTTTTGACATGGGTTCACCCACATTAGTCTGACAGTCATTTCGCTTTAATGAAAAATGTAATTTTTTTATGTTATTCATGGACCTGATCAGATTCGCCCATCGTTGCCGTTCAAATCGCCACATCTGAAAACACAATACCTCCAATAATTAATGATGTTTTAACAACTCTTACACCTATTGCTGTTGCTATGTTTGATATGTTTCGTCGCTTAATTGATGATGCTCAAACTAATTTGATTGCTGCTAGTGTATCAAAGATTAAAAAAAGATGTTATGGTAAGAATACCAAAAAAAAACAAATTCTCTTGAATGTATACAAAAGTTTGCAGGGAAATAATTATAAATACTCTAAAGGTCATTACTTTTCGAATAAACGCCGCTTTCAGAAAATTTCATAGCTGGGCTCCCATTAGTAATCAAAGAGGGAGTAAAAATAAACTAACAGATGAAAAGATCCAATCTATTATCAATCATATTGATAAAATACCTAAATACAGTTCACATTACCGTTGGGAACAAACGGAGGCGAAATATGTACTCCCTTGTATCACAATACAAACCAGCTGAATTACCCAGCACATGACTTCACCTTATGTAACGAAAACTATTAGTTTCCACATTTTTTCCTAATACTGTACTTGAAAAAAACTCAGAAAATAGTTTAATAGTAAACATTTCATAAAACTTAAAAAAAGATGGATCCTTCGTATTAAAATATATGGTAATGTATAATGTTTTCCATACATTCACTGTAAACCAAAATTTGTAACTTTTTGGTTAGGACCGCAAAATTTTTAATATACTTCCATGAAAAATTTTATAATTACGAAACGATTTTATACAGGGTGTCCCGGGACTAATGGGGAAAAAGTCGGGAGCGTATAATATGAGCTAAAATCATGTTAGTACTTCATATAAACTTTTTCTATGCAGGCCCTCGTTTTCGAGTTATACGCCTCCAAAGTTTTAATTTTGAATTCGGTTTTTATTTTTAATTTTTGTACTAGTTATTTGATCTTTATAAAATTTACGGCAAAGCTATAATGTATGTGTATGTTTATTTTGGTAAGGTAAACAGATTTACAGTAGTGCATTGAAGCCAGGGACGAACTACTCGCAATGGTTAGTGATCCAAAAAATTTGCAGGGATGGCACACCCTGTATGAAATTATCGAAATTCACTTCCCCACACATTAAGCTAACGAAAAGGTACTCTTGTTGGAATTCGATAAAATAAGCCGTTTGGCTAATATTTACAGTTTTATTCATGCACTACATACCAATTTACGCATTCACCATTTTTATAAGTACACAACGAGGTAAAACTAACCTATTAGTAGATGTCCAAGATTTACCTACAGTACTACAAAAAAATAATTTAACGATAGCAGAAGATGAAAAACATTAACGACTTATTAATTCGAAAGTTGGTAAAAACTTTTTACCGTTTATCAAGTTACCATAGGATTAGTTGTCAAACGTTGTGTAGAATAGTTCGTAGTCAGTACTTGTCAATAATTCATAAGTCCTTAATTTAACAGTAGCAATGGAAAAATTCGCTTTTATTGAGTACGCAGATATGCATCTAATGTATGGACTGGCTTCTCGAAACTGTTTAGAGGCCAGAAGGCTTTATGAAGAACATTTTGCAAACAGAGCATTGCCAGACAGACAAATGTTTGAGTGTATTGATCTCAGGTTACGAGAAACAGGTATAAATAAATGTGATTTTCCATGTATACAAAACAAAATTTTCAATTTTAGGAAGATTTTTGCCAAAAAAGGTGGAGAAGGTCCAGTACGAAGCATACGTACTGTGGCAGTTGAACAAGACTTGTTAAATGCAGTTGATAATGAACCATCAACGAGTTTTCTAAAAGTATCAAGAGAACATAACGTCTCGAAATTAGTTGTTCATCGCATCCTAAAAGAACAGCTGTTATATCCCTTTCACATGAAAAAAGTACACAGTATGACAGTGGCTGATTATCCTGCACGACTTGAGTATAGCCAGTGGTTTCTGCGACAACAACAAGCAGACAATACATTTATTAGTAACGTTCTCTTTACGAACTAATCCGGTTTCACCAGAGATGGAATCATAAATTCTCATAATATGCATTTATGGGATGATGTGAATCCTCATGGCATTATCCAAACTAGGAGCCAGCATCGATTCATGGTTAATATTTGGGCAGGAATAGTTGGCAATCATTTGATAGAGCCATATACTTTATTGAGGGTACTTTGACTGGTCAGAGATATTTGGAGTTTTTGCAAAATTAGTTATGGAACCTGTTTGATGATGTGCTACTACAAACTCGTAGGAATTTATGGTTCATGCATGATGGAGCCCCTCCTCATTTCAGTTTAGATGTACGACAGCATTTACACACAAGGTTTCCTAATAGATGGATTGGTCGTGGAGGCCCTTTTCAATGGCCACTGCGATCAGGAGACGTTAATCCTATGGATTTCTTTCTCTAGGGTTATCTCAAAAGTAAGGTATACGCAACACCTGTGCAAACAAGACAAGATTTAATAGACACAATTGTGTTACACTGCAATGTTATTAGAAATAATGTGGGATTGCTCATTCAAGTGCAAAGAAACAACCTTCGTAGACTTAGATTGTGCGTGGAAGTGGAAGGAGCTCATATTGAACATTTATTAGAATAACGTTAATTTTTGTTGTTGTTTAGGAATTAGTATTAGTCTAATGTTTTATAACTCATGTTTTTTGAGGTTTTCTTAATGGTTTAATAATGTTATGTTCGTAATTTTGATTAAAAGGAAGTAAATCCTGGACATCGTATTAAAAAGTTAGTCAGGTAGATTTGTACGTAGTGCATTAATAAAACTGTAAATATTATCCAAACGGCTTATTTTATCGAATTCTAACAAGAGTACCTTTTCGTTAGCTTAATGTGTGAGGAAGTCAATTTCGATGATTTCATACAGGGTGTGCCATCCCTGCAAATTTTTTGGATCACTAACCATTGCGAGTAGTCCGTCCCTGGCTTCAAGGCAGTACTGTAAATCTGTTTACCTTTCCAAAATAAACATACACGTACATTATAGCTTTGCCGTAAATTTGATAAAGATTAAATAGCTAGTACAAAAAATAAAAATAAAAACCAAATTCAAAATTGATACTTTGGAGGCCTATAACTCGAAAACGAGGGCCTCCATAGAAAAAGTTTATATGAAGTACTAACATTATTTTGGCTCAGATTATACGCTCCTGACTTTTTTCCCATTAGTCCCGGGACACCCTGTATAACGATTCCTTTCTTACGCCATTCGATAGAGAATGGATAAATCTCAATTACCTATCATATTTGAATTTCATAATTGAAGACAATATATGGGATTAATGCTGGTGTAGAATTTTTTGTGAAAAATTGCATTAAAAAATTTTGTAGTAACCACGTCTATGCAATAGAGAGACTGAAATTGTTAAAAACCGAAATAGGAGTGTTCATACTATTACAAAAAAATACAGCAACTTCCCATCGATAAGGCAAATCGAGTTATACACTGTCCACCATAATGTTCGCTACATATGGGAAACATTTTTAGTTGTAGTATATAAAAAAATTTAATATATGCGATCGATCCTGCATGGTCGATAACCTAACCTAACATTTTGACATCAGTCACGTGAATACTGTCATGGCCGCAAATTAGAAAAATTCGATGGGAAAATGCAAAAAGTGGGGTTAGATGTCAAAATATCGAAAAAAGTTATTTGGAAAAAGTGATTAGAATGATATTTTAGGAACACGTACGACATTTGAAGAAAAAACAACAAAAAATAAGGAATTTCGTATTTTTCCCTAATGCGGTCTTCCGAAATAATTTTGCCCCAATTTCATTGTTGAAAGACTTCAAGTAACACAGTATGTAATGTATAAACGTAAAACTATTCAAAATTAATTATTGAAATCGTTCCTAGAGAACTGAATAGAAATATTAGTTCAGCAATTGTAACTTTTCTGTAGCAATACTCTGTATCTTGTCAATTTGTGAAGTTTAAAATAATTTAGTACTGATACCACAATTAAAAAGAACCGTTTTTGATATTTTGAAGAAATATTTCATTAAATTATTAAAACTCATTACCTACTAATAATAATGAATTGAATTAGTTGACCAACTTATTACTATTTTTTGAAACAATATTTAACATATTACCCACTAACTTAATACTAATAATCAACTTATTTTTTCAAAACACAAATTCAAAATTCTACATGCCCTCCATCTCGTTCCATACATTTCACCGTCCTGAAATTCATTTCTCTTTGAACATTTCGGAGCGTACCTTGGTTAATAGCATATACGCAATTCCTTAAGCATTGTTCTAAATGTGCGACGTCTCTGAAGGGTCTTTCTCGATAAACCTTGTTTTTTAAATATCCCCTCAAGAAAAAGTCCAGAACTGAATAGCGACCTATCCAATGCTCACCAAATTCGTTATCTAACCATCCTCTTTCTTCTCGAGTTGAATGAATTGGTGCACCGTCCTGTTGAAAATACAGATTGGTTCGCTTTGCCGGTGGGATACCATCCAAAAATTGGGTTAATTCGTTTTACAACAAAGGTAAATAAGTCTGGCATTAAGGTTTTCTCTGAAGAAAAATGGTCTAATAAATAATTTGACAATTCCAAATTCCGCACCATACATTAACCTTGAATCTGTATTTGCCTTCATTTGCTATAAAAAAATTGAGGTTTCTGTCTGCCCACCAACGACGGTTTTGGCGTAATGTTCCATTTTCTGTGAAATTTGGATTATTTTCAATCATTCCTTGATGCCAAGCGCAAAAATCAAACCGAGCGTCTATCCTTCAGAACTTGAATAAATTAAGGCTTGTACGGGTGAAACTAATTGCTTTTCAAAATACGGCCAATTGAGGTTGAAGAAATATTAGTGTTTTGATAAACTTGTGCTATGGATACTTCAGAATTTTCTGCAACGGTCAAAATAACTTCAAAACTATTTTCTTCGTTAACCACAGTTTTTTCATGAGGTACTTTAAATTTGTTTTCAACTGAACCAGTTTCCTTAAACCTCTCTAATAATATTGTTACAATTTGTTGTAAAATGGACGTTTTGGCCAGGATGTCTTTGGTAAAAATATTAGCAGCTTCTCTTGAGCATTTCGAATTTTCTTTGCAAATTAGAACCAACTCTATCTTTTCTTCGCGTGACAGTATAGAAGGCATTTTCAGTAGAAATATATTTACAGAATGTAACCAGTTATCGTTCACTCGAACAAAATAAGACTTCTCAAGGGTGGTTCGACTCCAAGTTAATGACACACTTTGTATAACAGAGGATGATCAGACTACGAGAGCTTAGGGCGACACTACCTTTTCAAACGTAACGAAAGAACAAGAACAAAACTACGGTGATAAAGGTAGAAACACCGTGTAAAATAATTTACTCTAAATTAAAATGTTATAAAAAATTAATATTAAAAATGATAAAATAAAATATGCTCAAATTTAATAAATCCGGGCACGATACCCTGTGGCTCTCACAGCCGGGTGGATTAGAAATAAAAAAGAATGTATAAAAAATGTATTTATTTAATTCTGCCTTAGGACGGGACGGAAAAATACAGGATGTACTTAACTGACGGTACTCTGGCGGTATAGATGTTCTGAAGGAATGGAATCTGTGTTTTCTATGGTGAAAGATGTCTTGGACCAATGGAAGCTGTTTTCAACGGTAAAGGTGTCTTAGATAAATGGAAGCTGTTTTCAACGGTAAAGGTGTCTCAGATAAATGGAAGCTGTCTTCAACGGTAAAGGTGTCTTAGATAAATGGAAGCAGTCTTCAACAGTAAAGGTGTCTTAGATAAATGGAAGCTGCCTTCAACAGTAAAGGTGTCTTAGATAAATGGAAGCTGTCTTCAACGGTAAAGGTGTTTTAGATAAATGGAAGCAGTCTTCAACAGTAAAGGTGTCTTAGATGAATGGAAGCTGTCTTCAACAGTAAAGGTGTCTTAGATAAATGGAAGCTGTCTTCAACGGTAAAGGTGTTTTAGATAAATGGAAGCTGTCTTCAACGGTAAAGGGGTCTTAGATAAATGGAAGCTGTCTTCAACGGTAAAGGTGTCTCTTAGTAGTCACTTAGCTATCACGTAGTTGTTACGTAGTTCTCACGTAATAGTTACGTAGTTCTCACGTAGTTGTTACGTATTTCTCACGTAGTTGTTACGTAGTTCTCACATAGTTGTTACGTAGTTCTCACGTAGTTGTTGTGATTACCCAAGAGTACAGAAGAATCAGGGATATGTAGGAACTTGATTGTAATGGGGCACATTGTGTTGGTTCAGCTTTTCAGGTTTAAAAGGAAGGCAGTTATTTGAATTTAAAAAAATGGAATTCACTGAAAGCTTCCCAACATATATGTCTCCCATATTGAAACAATAAAAAACAATTCAACTAAATTAGTAGTATACTAATGTTCTGAAAAACTTATGAGAGCCAAAAAGTTGTTATCTGAATAAATAACGTGCTTAAAAAATATATCTGAAACCTGCACTGGCAGTCTATTTCATACGAAGGAATATTCTATAGGTTTGAAATGTAATTAAAAAGTTATTTATATTGAAAAAAAGATATTTTGCAACATAAAAGGCTGGCAAATGTTTGCACAAAAATAAAAAATGATTTGTATTTAGTTTAAAATTAATATGTAGGTATAAAAGAAGGATTTCGTGACCACGTGCAACTGTAATTTAATTCTGAATATGTGAGAGAACAGAAATTGAATGAAGCGTAGCTATTATAAAATATTAAACTTACCACAGCAAAGAGAAAAAGTGAGTACGTGTTTTCTCTTCAACGTCGGTATCGGAAAGGGATGATTTTTAGCTGGTAGCAAACAGGGGGGAAATTGACAAATGTCAATTGTCTCAACGTTCAGTTTTAATTCTATGGTTGGGAGTGGCTAATGAGACGACAAACGGGAATTACACGGAATTTGTTATATTAAATCGAAACATGTCGAAAGGCATGTTACAAGAATATATAAATAGAAGTAAGTAAACTTAACGAAAACAGAAAATTACGGATCAAATGTCACAATGATGTTACATGAGTATTCATTTATGATTTCAAAGCCCGCATAGTTAATTTAAAATTCTGTATTGCGGTAAAAGTGCCAGAGAAAAATGGGCTCTGGGATGGTTTGTGGTGTGGAACTAGGAATCGCGATGAAACGCATGCAGACATTTTAAAGATAGAGCTGAAAATTGAGAAAAAATTATGAAAACGGGATTTTCTGGAAAACTGTAAATCAGATTTTGCTCATTTACGAACTTAGCCTCAGTTTTTACGTGCTATCTACATATAAAATTTCATTGAAAAATTCGGTCGCGTTTTTGAGTTATCGTGTTGTCTGACCGACCGACCGACCGACATTTTTTAAAAATATGTTTTTGGTGACATATGAATCCACTCGAATCTCGAAACGTGAAAATCACTCCATTACTATACTTCCCTCATATGTATACACAAATTACATATACTATACAAAATGTGAAGTAAAAATGTATGATATGTACTAACAGGGAGACACCGCTCCAGTAAGCCTAGTGTCCTACAGGATCATATTCTACACAATTTTGATTTGAAAATAAAGGCATAAAAAGAGACACCTGCAATGTTTGCGATACCCTCAAAGTGAAAATAGACAATGAAGAGAATGAAAAAAAAAGAGCTCAAGCAAGAACATAAGCATTTGCAAGTAGCAGTGGAGGCGCAGAAAATGACAAGAAATGATTTCATGATAGCAAAAAAATAGATCATAAATGTTTAAGTTTTAACTTGTAAAAAATCCTACTACTTCTTTCCAAAATTCCTACAAGCATCGTATTTTATAAGTGACAGCTATAGATTTATAACACGGGTCTACATAGTATCAGAAAAGGTAGAGGTTATTGCTACGTTTGGGTAGAAAGTTCTGCTGGATTGGGCGCTCAATAAATATGGTCTTGCGTCATGAAACAACTAAATTACCTCTAGAAGTTAAACATCTTATATTTTGTGTGATTCTAGTGGTGGGCGGAATCGAAATATCAAGTTAATACTTATGTTTAAATTGATATTACATGGTACACACACGAACTTAGAAAGCAATACCGTGAAATATATTTGTTCTGGTCATAGTTACATGCCAAACGTTACTGATTTCAGTGACATTGAGTAAGCTCTTAAACGACAGCAAAGATTGAACACAACAAATGTTTACATCGAGGTAATGCGATCTTGTAGAAAGAGGAGACCATTGGTAGTCACCTAAATCACAGTCGAAAATTTTTTGGGGTGACGAATATCGAAAAGAAAATCACTAATCGAAAAATTACAGATGACAAAGAAAAAATTAATTGGTTGAAGATTATATCAATCAAACTAGAAAAATAACCCTTTCAAAAAATCGTCTCGAAGTAAACCCAGTAACGAAGACATTTTTAACGACTTGATACCACTGTCTCTCAACGGAGAGCCTATCGGTGAAGCCAAATTGCAGAATTTCATGGAAATTATGCATCTTATTCCTGCAGATACATACCTTTTCATCAAAATTTGCAGGATCCCAATATAGCTGAGGATGTTGAGAGTTACAATGTTGAAGATTTTGAAGTAGATGATGTAAAATAGAATAAAAACTTCATAAAATCAATAGTTTGGAAGTTCATTTTTCATCACATTACTTTTGCTTCAATTACACGCTTTGCAAAATGCAAAAAGTCGCCATTTTCACCATTATTTTATATTTAAAATATTGAAACATACATAAGATATCAAAAGACCTATGTCGAATCCACAAAAAATTTCAAAGTAGTATCTAAGGACCGATTTTAACAACCATTTCCTAAATTTAGGTAATACCTTAATCATATTTTGGAATTGCTAAAACCAATTTACGTTTCACCACGCGGCAAGTAATACCTAAGGGTGATAATACTGTTATTTAATAACGTGGCGCTGCATTATGTAGGAAGTAACATAATCTGTCTTTTTTGTGTACTTATAATTTTTTTAAAAGTTAAAATTAACTTATTATTTGCATACTTAAAAAATTAAATGTAATTAAATATGGATGAAGTTCTTGAAGCGGTGATCTTAGCTGGAGCTAATGAAAATGCTATTGAATATGTGATTTTGCATAATATAAATGGAGTAGAACAAAACCATATAGACGATCTCCAAGGTCCTATTATTGAATTTGATGTGGATAATATGCAAGAAGATAATGTAAAAAACCATTTTATGTTTGAAAGGGAAAGTATTTATAGGTTGACAGAGGCTCTTGGAATCACTGAAACAATTTATACTTCCACTCGTAGTACTGTTATAGGTTGTGTCAGTATTATAAGATACACAAGCTGTAGAGGAAGGGAATAAAAACTTCGATTTATTCTGCGCTGGTTCGATGGTATGAGAAAACATTAAACATCATATTTTTCCGTTCCTACATATCCTTGAGCGATGCGATAGCTAAATGCATTTTGTTCTCGAAGGACCAAACTAAATTGACCGTTAGAGACGGTTTAAAAGTCAAACGGGAGTAATAGGAAACTAATGAAAACGAGACATAATATAAATATACCTTATATTACGATTTATTAGTCAATTGACTAGGATTCAGGAAAAGGTACACAAAAACCAGAAGTGATCGGATGTTTATATCACTTCACTTAGTAAACAATTTACTGAAATATTTTCCCTCCAAATCTATCAATAATTAAATATAAAGTTATTACAAACACACAAATCTAGAAACACTGATGGAAGAGAGCCGGCAACGATGTAAAATGTAACTAATTTATTTATATAAAAATATTGTTGAATGTTCAATTGCCATCAATTTTATGCGAGTTAATACAACTGAAGAAAATCTAATCTTACTTGCTTGGTTCCTTAATGCACTAAAACACTACTTTAACTAATTATGGTGGCGAACTACATGTTTACTGTTAGACGGTTCAAGGAAGAAGAGAATATAAAATGTGAAATGAACGTCAGCCGGCTAGGGCTAGCAAAAAATTAGCGTTTTTTCCTATTCGTTTCGGGACCGTTTGTAACAGCCGATATTGAAAATATATGAATCGTTAGATTTGTAGAAAGAGAATCACTAAGTTTAAAAGGGATTTTAAACATACTGGGAGGGGCAAGGTTCAAACTATAGTTTAAACAATCTAAAGTGTAATAATAATAATCCAACAGCATTTAATTCGCTAAAGGAAGTGGTGCTAATTTTACGATGGGCCTGGTGTATTCACCATCGGCAGTCTTGAGTTTGACTGCTCGGACCTTATCATCCTTGCCTGTGAGAACTTCCGTTATTCGGGCCAACGGCCAATTGAGCGGAGGTCTATCTTCTGACTTTACTAATACTAGATCTCCGATTTTGAAATTTTCAGCAGGTTTTTTCCATTTAGGCCTATGCTGGAGTTGGTTAAGATAATCAATGGACCACTTACGCCAAAAACTTTGCTGGACGCGGGTACATTGTGCCCAAAATGATAAGCGGTTTAAGGGAGTTTCATAGACATCCCTTTCTGGAAAGGCAGTCAAAGGTGCTCCAATTAGGAAATGACCAGGGGTCAAGGGTAAGAGGTCGTTTGGGTTAGAAGAAAGAGGAGACAGAGGTCTGCTATTTAGAATGGCTTCAATTTGAATTAGGATAGTGGATATCTGTTCGTATGTGAAAACAGACATTCCTAGCAAACGGACTAGGTGGGATTTGGCGCTTTTAACGGCCGCCTCCCATAAACCTCCCCAGTGTGGGCTACGGGCTGGGATAAACTTCCATGAGATCTCATTATGACTCAGGATGGTTTGAATGTGGTTAAAACTCTCGTGAGAGCGGAAAAAAGAAGCCAGATATTTCAACTGATTGTTAGCTCCAATGAAATTTGTTCCATTGTCGCTATAGATAGTATTTGGATTTCCTCTTCGCCCAATAAATCTTTTAAGGGCGGCTACAAAAGATTGAGTTGAGAGATCACTGACGACCTCAATGTACACAGCCTTAGTGACCATGCAAATAAAAATGGCTAGGTAAGATTTCAATAAAGGAGATTTCTTCAGATGTGAAGAACGTGTTTGAATAGGGCCGGCAAAATCAACTCCACACTTAGAAAACGGTCGGGAAATCTGAACTCTATCTGGAGGTAATGGAGCCATAATCTGGGTGCCCAATTGAGTATTAAATCTATGACACAGTACACATTTTCTCAAAAGCTTTTTCACTTGACGAACTCCTCCCAGTGGCCAATATCGCCTGCGAAAGTTTCCGAGAACATTTTGAGGACCACTATGCCCTAGACGTTTGTGCTCTTGCGAGATCAACAAACTTACAACAAAATGGTTGGATGGTAACAATAGCGGGTGCTTCTGGTCATAATTTAGATCGGCGTACTGCAAACGTCCTCCGACCCTTAATAGTCCAGATTCATCGAGGAAAAAGTTAAGTGGTAATAAAAGTTTATTTTGAATAGGTTTTTTATTCCTTAACAAACAAATTTCTTCAGAAAAGCACTCTTTCTGAATTTGTCTAATTATAAAGTCATGGGCTGATTTCAGTTCTTCGACCGACAAAAAAGTTCCACTTTCTGTTGAAAGTCGCCGAACCTTCGCGGCAAATCGAAGTAGATAGGCAATTACGCGGTGTAGTCTTCTAAATGTCGAATATTTATTCAAGATTGAATTCCAAAAGCTTTCCTGTGATAATAAACCAACTAAATTTACCTTTCTCGTTTCCGGTAAACTTTCGACCATACGAAAAGTGTCTAATGAATCAAATTTATCGGTTTCTATAAGAAAATGAGGGCCATTAAACCAAAGCATTCTGCTCTTTTCGGAAAAACAACCTGTAGATAAGCTGTCGGCAGGGTTGAGATGAGTATTAATGTGTCTCCAAATGAAATTTGAACTATTTTCTTGAATGATGAGAACTCGTCGGGATACAAAAGGTGAAAATTTACTTGCTGTATGCTTTATCCAGCTAAGAGAAACAAGAGAATCACTCCAAAGATTAACACTATCGAATTGAACTAAACTAGAAAAATTTTTAACTATTCGATTAGCTAGCACAAAGTTCTAGCTTAGGAACTGTCAACACCTTTTTCAGTGGATTTACTCTCGACTTGGCAGCGACTAAACGAGATGACCTAGAATGGTCGGAGTAACTAACTACAAAATAAATGCAACCACCGTATGTTACTTGGCTTGCATCAGAGAACCCGTGGAGGGATAAGGAAACGACTTTTTTGTCTTCAGCTAATCGTCGTGGAATAGATACATTAGTAATTTCCAATAAGAGGGATAAGAATTTTTCCCACTTTTGTAAGATATCTGCATCAGAAATGGGAGAGTCCCAGCCCAGATTGAATTGCCAGAGTTTTTGCATAATCAATTTGCCTGAAACCACTAAAGGGTTAATAACTCCTAATGGATCATACACGCTACTTAGAATTGATAATATGATACGTTTGGTTATGATGGGCATATTTGGGACTACTAAAGTTTTTATATTCAACGTATCAGAAACGGAATTCCACTTTAAACCCAAAATTTTACCGGATTCAGTTAAGTTGAGATCTGAATCAGACTTGGAAACTAGCGATTGCTTGTTCAAAAATGCGACAGAGTTTGATTTCCATTTATGTAGCTCGAAACCGTGTCGGTTTAGGACTTTGTTTATTTCTATGTACAATTTATCTAGGTTACGGTAGTCATTAGTACCGCTCAAAATATCGTCCATATATGTTTGATTCAAAAGCGCATTTTGAGCTTCTGAACACTCCAGATTTCTCAAAGCTATTTCCTTAAGAACGCGGGTGGCCAAAAATGGAGCACAATTTTGTCCGAAACTAAGACTAGATAACTCAATACATTTGAATGAGTCGGATGGGTCATCGCGCCACAAAATATTCTGTAAGTGGCGTTGCTCCGGGTTGATGTCAATCATTCTATACATCATTTTGATATCTGCACAGAGGACAAAACGAAAATATCGAAATCGGCATAATATATCAAATAAGTTAGGTTGAACTTGGTAGCCTTTAAGAGTTAAGTCGTTAAGAGCTATTCCCGAGTCAGTTTTTGCAGAAAAATTCATTACAACTCTCAATTTGGTGGTGACGCATTCCTCTCGTAGTACTGCCCGATGAAGGATAAAATATTTAAATTCAGTACCGGAACGGTTCATTAAATTCAAAGGTATTACTTTGGCATGGTTCATTGTCAAATATTCGACTACAACATTTTTATAAGATTCAAAAAACTTGAAATTTTGTAAAAAATTTTTCTCTAGCGCGAAAAATCTCTGCCTTGCCATACAAAAAGATTGTCCCAGTTTTTTATTTTTGTCAGTGGAAAGCGGCATATCAACCTGGAATCTGCCGGAAGGTAAAACTTGCGTAGTAGACAGGAAGAGGTTTTCTGCAATTTGATCTTCTATTTTAGACGACTCCGATTCTTTGGGCACGTCTTCAATTTCCCAGAATTTTTTGTCAAGCTGAGAAAGGTTCTCAGTACTGTTTAAGGTTTCATCTTGTATGGATAAAAAGGACAACATAAAATTGTTTTGGGACGACTGTTTGTCAGCCACTGATGGAGAGATTGGTCCAGCAATTACATAACCTAAGTGTGTGTTTACTAACGAGGGCATATCGATACCCAAGCTGAAATTTTCATTACGTAATAAGCTAAAGTATATGTCAGCTCCAATCAAAATGTCTATTTGGCCTGGCTGAAAAAAGGTAGGATCAGCTAACTCGATCCTAACATTTTCTGGAAATTTAAGTTTTTCCGTTGAAACTGAGAACTGGGGCAGTTTATCAGTAATCTTTTCAATGACCGCACAAGATACAGTGAAGATCTTTTCGGGATAGACTTGGGAACCGAATGAAATCTGGATAGAGTCAAAACTTTGCGTACAAGATTTGCCACCAAGGCCAACAATATTGACTGTCCTTGACTGTCTATTTATGCCCAAACAACTTGTTAAATGCGAAGAAACTACACTCATTTGACTGGCCGAATCTAATAACGCACGAGCGACAATTACCCGACCGTCTGCACAAAAAACGTCTACAAGGGCTGTAGGTAAAAGAACAATTTTTTGTCAGAAAGACATTGTGGAAAAGGAAGTTACATTATCCTCTGGTGCAACTAAGTTATCAGGGCTCTTATTGGTTTCTGGTGGTTGAACAGTGACGAAGCTAGAATTATTGTTTGACCTATTCACAGAGTTTCTGGATTCAAAATTTACATTATTTGGTTGACGACTATTTGTTCTGGTTTCAGCATTACTAGGGTTATTACGTTGTTCATGTGAATGGCTGTTTGGACTAGATTCGAAGTGCAAAAAGGAATGGTGTTGCTTGTTGCAACTCAAACAGCGTTTCAAAGATTTGCAGTACGCAAACAAGTGTTGAGAGCTAAGACAATTTAGACATAAACCTTTAGATTTGGCTAACTGGTACCTTTGCTGGGGTTTCAGGGAGAGGAACTTTCTACATTTATACAGCGTGTGATTTGGCTCAGAGCAACATGGACATGAAGTTTTAGCTTGATAGTTATTACTATTGGAACTACGAAAATTGTTTGCATGAGAAGTATGGTTACTATTGGAATTATCTATACGACTGAAAAGATTCACTTTTGCTCTAGGTTGATCAAGAGGTTTAACGGACCTATTATTCTCGAACAAGTTCAAGCCCTCTAACATAGTGTATCGTTTTTTGAGAAACTGGAAGAAATTATCACAAGAAGGAATTTTTTCAGCATCCCTACTACCTTCAAACTCTTTCCTTGATTGGAAGTCTAATTTCTGTTCAAGCAAGAAAACTATAAGCGACTCGAAATTCACTTCTCAAGTTAATCCTACATTTCTAATTAAGTCTAGCGTTTTTTTTGGCTGTAATATAAAATTCTCGAAGCTCCGTTGGATTACTTTTCGTTACGGGTTTCTGTTCCACCAATGTTTTATACAAAGTATGTAATAAAGTGACCTGATTGTCATACGTACCCTTCAAAATGGTTAAAGCAACTTCTAAATTTTGGTTTGTCACGCTTAAAGAATCTATTAATTGCAAAGGTTGATTGCACAACAATGATTTCAGATAATAAAATTTTTCTCCTTCTGACTTGAGCTTTGAGTTATTCAATACTAGAGCGGAGAACAAATCAAAAAAAGAATGCCACTCTGAGGCATCCCCCGAAAAGGGTTTAATATTAATTTTAGGTAAAGATACGTTGGAAGCGCTGGTTTCCAGTACGGCTTCCGAATTATATTTGAATTTATCAAGACGTGATTCAAGCTTGGCGATATTGAATTCAAACCGATCTGAATTGGCATCCTCCTCAGATGTACCTTCCGAAGAGGCTTCCTCATCAGTTAATGAAATAATTTCGCCTTGTATTTGACGATAGTTTTCGTAATAACCTATAAGACTATTCAACTTGACCGATAATAGATGAGCCTCCTCGCTACCGTCCAAATTATTTATAAAATTTTCTAATCGACTAAGCTGTGCTTTACAGCCTCTGAGTTTATTTTTGAGATGCTTTAATTCAGACATTTTGAACAAAGTATGTATTCAATCACTGTAACGGCAAACTACAAAAAAATGATAAACGGTTTTATTTAACTCGAATAATGTGACTAAACCATTGAAATACATCAAATTAGCGTTTGTAGCAAATCATTTGCGACACGCATATACTTACACAGTTTGGCGTAAATTGGCGGAAGAAAAACAAATAGCTATCAAATGGATTACTCAAAAGTAATTCACAAATTGTTCAAACAATGTTTGCATGAATAGCACTAATAATAATAAAAAACATAGGAATGGCGTAAATAGCGATGATAATCAAATATGACGTTAATTCGTTATGTCAAATTAGTCAAATAAATTGTTGATAAACAACTATCAAAGTAAAATGGCGTATAAATTTTCAATATTGAATTGATCAAATAGATTTTTACTAAATATAGCTAAATATAGCACACAAACTCTCTAAGCAAAATTAACAAGAAAAACCAAATATTGAATTAAATATTTTGTATCAAATCAATTGACGATAAATCGCTCACATATTATTTTAACAACATTTGTGTAAATAGCTAAAAAAAATCAAACATGTCTAGCAAATAAGTTTTTGATATCAATATCAAATAAATTGTTGATAAATAACACACAAAGTACGCGTAAATAGCAAAAAATCAAGGATAGCCAATGATTGGTATAAAATCAATGAAAGAAATTGTCAAAAAATAATTCACAAATTATCAAAACGACATTAGCGTATAATATCGAGAGAAATCAAATATAGCAAATAAATGTTTTGTATAAATGGCGATGGAAAATTAAGTATTCAACAATATTGGCGTAGATAAAGAATCTAAATATAGTAAATATTTCTTTTTCACATCAATAAAAATCTAATCCTATAATAGATACAAATGACCCGACCCAGTAGACAAATATAATGATAATATAATATTACAAAGAGTTTTTTATAAATAGATGTTTACAGTTCCATAAACCACACATTCCATTGAATGTAGATAAAAACAAATGTTTTCCTTCAAACACTTGCTGAAATATTCTCTGAAGAGTGCAGTTTTTTCTTTCTGTCGGCTAGAAAAACAATTGCCGGCCGGCGATAGCTACCTCAGTTGTTCTGGTCGAACGACTGTCTTGAATTCGAGGTTGCCGGTTCTTCCAAATATTCCGAAATATAGGACTCGCTGAATACAGAGTTCGTAAAACAACGATTGCGAAAATGGAATTAAATACACGATATACCGGTATTCAACTGGTGATTATGAAGATAAGCTGGAGAATGTCTCACTCGCGTTGTAAATTTATAACTTAATTTGTAACAGCCGATATTGAAAATATATGAATCGTTAGATTTGTAGAAAGAGAATCACTAAGTTTAAAAGGGATTTTAAACACAAGCAAAAGTAAGTGTTTACATTGTTTTATCTCCTTCACATATTTTATTGGTACTTTCAGGAGTTACAGGATTTTGCATACTTTTAAAAAGAGTTGCATAACGCAAACCACAAAACAAACTAAACTAAACACCATCTAAACACAAGAACGTAACATCAGAAAACCAATGCGATTTTTTGTTTTGTCTCCGCAGGACAATTATTTGCCGTATTTAAAATAACGCTCAACGTTACCTAACCATAATTAGAGAGATATTGCCAACTGCAATACCGCATACGATGCGGAATTTATGTTGCGCTTTTTTAATAACGCTCTAACTAAAATTGATTTGGAAATAAGAGCTATTGCCATCACTGTTATTTAATAACGTAGCGCTGCGTTAGGAAGGAAATCACATAACCTGTCTTTTTTGTGTACTTATAATTTTTTTTCAAGTTAAAACCAAATGAACTTACTATTTGCATACTTGATAAAATGAAATGTAATTAAGAATGGATGAAATTCTTAGCTGAAGCTAGTGAAAATGTTATTGAATATGTGATTTTATATAATATAAAAGGAGTGGAGCAAAACCAAATAGAATATACCCAAGGCCCTATGATTGTATTTGATTTTGATAATATGCAAGAAGATAATGTAAAAAACAATTTTATGTTTGAAAGGGAAGGTACTTCTAAGTTGACAGAGGCTCTTGGAATCGCTGAAACAATTAATACTTTCACTCGTAGTTCTGTTATAGTTTAGTGTTGGTATTATAAGATATAAAAGTAAGTATGCACTTTGCTTTATCTCCTTTACATATTTTATTGGTACTTTTAGGAGTTATTGGACTTTTAAAAAGAGTTGCATCATCTAAACGCGATGATAAACAAAAACCTAACATTAGAATACCGATGCGGTATTTACAACAACGCTCTACGGTACGTAATCGTAAATTACACGTAGCTCTAACGTTATTAGCATTAGAGACGTAAAGAAGTGAATCGCGCATTGAATAAACGTCAAAATACCGCAAGCGTAATTACCCCAAAGCATTTTTTACCAAGCAATATCTCTGTAATGATATGACATGCTAACGTTATTAGCGTTAGAAACGTAAAAAAGTGAATCGCGCATTTAATAAACGCCAAAATACCGCAAAGCATTTTTTACCAAGCAATATCTCTTTATTAAGTATTTCCTATCATTCTTAAGTGTTTCTTAGCGCGTGGTGCAACGTAAATTGCATTTAGCATTTCCAAATTCCGATTTGGGTATTAGGCACCTAACTTTAGGAACTGGTTGTTGCAATCGGGCATAAATGTCTTACAGATTTGTTGGATTAATGAAAACTTTAGAGCTGATTATCGCAGTCACTATTGAGGGTCGGTAGGTTTCTGCAACGGTAATTCCGGGAATTATTAATACTGCGATGATTTTTATTATATTATACCTATAATGTGTATCTATGGAGGTATTACTGTATCAAATTACAAAATTGCGTTTCTCTGTAAACAAAGATTTTTATTAGTTATTTAATCAAATACAAATAATTTTAATATCTAACTTAATATTAATTATACAAATATTACCTGTAAACAAAGAAACAACATTTACTGTTATTTATCTACAGTATATTTTCTAACGTACAATAATTATTTCTTATATGTCTTTCTCAATTGAATTCTGATTTTCAACTGACACCTCCTGTCGTTTGGAATTCAGTGACGTTTAGTCACTCGGTCAATGCCCGAGGTTGCGAGATGTAAAGTCAGCAAACTAAAGTAATGCATACGCTACAATACTGTATGTGTTACTTTACATCTCCCTCCCTCAAAGAAAATTTTACTTATAAAATTTTTTTACAATCATATTCTTAAGCTAATATTATCATCTAACATTTCATTTTAACAAAAATCTAATTCCCATCTATATATTATGTAATTTTAGGAGCTGGAATGAGTTTGGTAATGTGAAACAAATTCGATTCCGCTTTTTTATATCCTGTATCTACTTTATAAATTGAGTTTGAGATTTTTTCAATTATCTTAAAAGGACCTATTCTTATCTCATCTAATTTTTTTCTATTTAGTTTATTGCCATTTTCAACATATACCATGTCTCCACTGTTAAATGTTACATATTTTCGATTCTTATCAAAGATAGCTTTGTTGTAATCATGTGATCTTTTTGTATTTTCTAAAGCTATTTTTCTATCTCTTATTAGATTATTACAATTCTTAACTTGTTTTGATTCTTTAGGTAGAGTTGTAATATCTATTCCAAATAATAGATACTTGGGTGTAAATCCAGTTACTGTGTGTTCTGTTTCATTGTATTTTTGTATCCATTCATGTGCTACTGTTGTCCATGCTATTTTATTTTTATTTTCATTAATCTACATCTTATCTTGTTAACAATTATTTGATTCAATCTCTCATTTAGACCATTAGAGAATGGTGTATTAACAGAAGTGAAAATCAGTTGAATCTGTTTGTCATTTAAAAACTTCTTAAATTCTTTTGAATTTATTCCTGGATATTGATCGGCTAAGATTAAACCAATTCTATCGATATCTGTAGCATTTTCTATCAATTTTATGAAATCATTTGCATTTTGAGTTTTGGAGGTTAAAATAAATGCATATCTAGTGAAATGGTCAACTAAAAGATGTAAATATGTTTTTGTGGATCTAGACCCACCAAATCCTCCAATAGTATCAATTGACATTATCTCAAAAGGTCTTTCTGCTAGTCCTAAATGTGACATTAAACCGAATTTATGTTGACCTCTAGTTTTATTCTTTATGCATATTTCACAATTTTTGCAAATGTTCTGTATATTCTCTACCAATCGATTTGCTGTATAAAATGGCGCAATTTTATTTTGTAGTTGTTTCACCCCTATATGACAGTAATCTTCATGAATTTGTTTGATAAGTTTTCTACTCATTTTCTCAGATAAGATTATTTTTTCTTTATTTTTTGATTTTTTGTAATATATTCTATCTTTATTTATCATTTTGTTCTTTCTATCTTGGATATACTCATTGTTTCGTTGATCTTCAATAATATCTTGTAGTTTTATAAAATTCACAATTTTCAATTGTTCGTCTTCATTTTCATTGGATTCTAGTACAGGATTTCTGCTTAAACAATCAGCTTCTAAGTTAATCTTTCCTGGAGAATATTTTATTTTAAAATCATATTGTGAAAGGTAATATGTAAGATCACCTAGTTCTTCATCTGTTCTAGATTTTATGTTCAAATTCTCTAAAGGTTTGTGATCTGAAAAAACTGTGAATATTTTGCCTATAAGCCAATATTGCCAATATTTAATAGCCTCTTTTATGGCTAAACACTCTAAGTATATCGCTTTCTTTTTCTTTTGACTATTATTTAGTTTTTTTGAAAAATAAGCTACTGGTTTTTCTTCTCCGTTTGGTTGTTTTTGTTTCGAAACTGCTCCTATACCCAATATGCTTGCATCTGTATAAATGTATATTGGCAAATTTGGATCATATATTTCTAAGATTGGTTTTGAACATAGCATATCTTTTATTTTCTCAAATGCATCTTGACATTCTTTTGTCCAAATAAATTTTTGTCCTTTTCTCAATAAGTTATGTAGTGGATCCAAAGTTATAGCAATATTTGGTATATATTTGTTGTAAAAATTTATCTTTCCTAAGAACTGTCTAATATTTTTTTGAGATTTTGGTATTGGGAAATTCCTTATCGAAATCAAATTATCTTTGAGTGGACATATCGAATTATTGCTTATTACATGACCTAGATATTTGACTGAACTCTCTGCAAACTTGCATTTTGTAAATTTTAATCTGAAACCTTCTTTTCCTATTGCTTCTAATAATTGTTCTATGTGTTTAATATGTTCATTGAATGATTCAGAAAATATCAATATATCATCTATATAATTTACTGTAAAATCTGATAGTTTATGTTTTCTGATTATATTACTCAAAATTCTTTGAAAAATTGCTGGAGATGTCTTTAATCCAAATGGAAGACATGTCCATTGAAATTGTCCTTCTTGTGTAACAAAAGCTGTCTTCTTTAAGTCTTCTATTCGTAAAGGAATTGACCAAAATGCAGAATTTATATCTAATGTTGAAAAGTATTTGCAATTTCGTGTTTTTGTCATTAAGTCTTCTATCAACGGGAAAGGCTGCGATTGTGGTATTACAAGTTTATTCAAATCCCGAAAATCAATACACAATCTTGTTTTTCTACCTTCTTCTTTCTTATATACCAGTGTTACCGGTGCCGCAAATGGGCTATAAGATTGTTTTCTAATAGTTTAGCAATTTGCATTTCTATCTCTTTTTTATCTTCGACATTACATCTATATGATCTTTTACTACAATATTTATCTATTAGTAGATCAATACGTGCTTCATAATCTTTTACTGTACCTACATCATATTTATCTTTTGCAAAAATGTCACTGTATCTTTCTATTAACTTATCTATCTCAAATCTTTCTTGGTAGTTCAAATGATTTACAGAAATATAAAAATCTGATCTATTCATATTCTCATTAAAATTTATAGAATCAATATTCAAAATATTTTCCTTTGAAATATCAAGTTTTTTTTGTCTAATTTTTAAATTTTCATCTTGAATAAGTTTGAATTCCTTAATCATATCTAATCCAATAAGAAAATCATATTGAATATTATCTCCATCTATTACAAAAACGTTCATTATCTTTTCTATATCGAATATTATTATCTTTACAGATATCATTCCTTTAGTTCTCTTCGCACCATTAATCGTTTCAAATTTTGTTTTCCATATGTTTACTAATTTCTGTTTTTTTATGTTCAAAAGTTTTGAATATATCAATGATATATTGGAACCTGAATCATATAATCCAAAAATTTCAATAGTATCTTCAACTAAGACTTCAATTTTGATTAATGGTGGAGTTACTAGTTTTTTGGAATATTTTCAAACAACTCAGCTTCTATCTCTACATTGTTAACGCATTTTATTTGATTCTTATCTCTCGCGACTTTCTCATTTATTTTATACCAACATGAAGCTTCAGGATGAAAACGATTCAGCTTACCTTTCTTTTCACATATTTTGCACGGTCGTTTTTGTTGTTCTTTTTCTGCATCATCTTTCCCGTTTCTGCTTATTTTCTTTTTCTTTATTAGATGTTCTAAACTTCCCAATTCGGTAAATAAATCTCTGGGTTTTTTTAAGTTCTTTCTGTTGATTCTGTCTATTATAAATTCTGGTAAACCTACTGCAATAAGGTTGATCATAGTGCAGTCATCGATATTTTCGTTCATTCCCAATAAAATTCTTTCTTTTTTCAAAGCATAGTCTAATAGTGATCCATTTACATATTTAAAGAGAATAGCATATCTGATTGAAGACCAACCTTTATTCGCATATATTTCGATAAAATTTTCTTTCCAAATTTTCCATTCTGATGTTAATGTATTCCTAATAAGCATTGAATTGTACCAATCTAAAACTGAACCTTCTAGAAATAATCTTAACACTTCAATTATCTCTTCGTCTTTGTTAATTTGTAAACGAGTGCATTCTTTTTCAAAAGTATCTATCCATTGCAATGCATTACAGTTCTTACTTGAAAATTTTTCGATGACAAAATTATCCGTTATCTTCTTCAAATTTCTGTTTGTTTCTTCATTTCTAGATCTAATTGGTTGTTCTTCTATATTTTTGGTGATAATTTCTTCTGGATAATAATCACCTATAACTACATTATCACTGTCATCCAGAAAGCATCGTAAATCTGCCGTTACATTAATCCATATTATCCTATATTGATTTCTCAATTTCAAATTTTTGATCACATTTTTCACAATACTATTCTTCAATAATACTTTATGGTCTGCTAAAGGTTGATATTCCATTGGAACTTGATAAATTCTTCCATCTGGTGTTCCGATTTCAGTTAAACATATAATATTCGTTTTTGGATCCGTCGATGCTTTCACTTCAATTTTAAATTGTAATTTTTCCATTTTTATAACTAAAATGTTGTTTTATAATGTGTATCTTTGGAGGTATTACTGTATCAAATTACAAAATTGCGTTTCTCTGTAAACAAAGATTTTTATCAGTGATTTAATCAAATACAAATAATTTCAATATCTAACTTAATATTAATTATACAAATCTTACCTGTAAACAAAGAAATAACATTTACTGTTATTTGTCTACAGTATATTTTCTAACGTACAATAATTATTTCTTATATGTCTTTCTCAATTGAATTCTGATTTTCAACTGACACCTCCTGTCGTTTGGAATTCAGTGACGTTTAGTCACTCGGTCAATGCCCGAGGTTGCGAGATGTAAAGTCAGCAAACTAAAGTAATGCATACGCTACAATACTGTATGTGTTACTTTACATACCTATAATATATACTTTTAACTGAAAAATTTTATATTCTCTTATAGCTTGATTGTGTACTACACTAGCTGTGGTTTTGTTAAATATATTTATTGAAATTGACTGTCTCGACCCTTACTTCGTGGAATATGCTCATATTAGTGTTTTTAAATGAAACTCAAGGTCTCTAGTTAATTCCACAATATAATACAAGTTATTGAAAATTCTAAAAAATTGACAATTGTTTCGATAAATCAATATCATCGTCAGAAAAAAGGTAATACCAAATTATGTGAATATAAAATGTCACACTAAAACACCACAAGCACAAAAAGCTATAAAATGTGCTCAACGAGTTTGGATAAAATCAGAATGTAAGAAATGGTTCAAAGGTAGAGACTCCTTAGACAACTACATAAAAGTTGTACATTCAGAACTCACATTCCAATTACATCCAGTAGAATTTGACTGTTTGGATGAAAAAATTAGAGAAAATGTCAGCACGATGAAGCATATGAAATTTAAGAAACAAGAAAAGAAGCTACAGAATCTTGAACACACACAACATAAAATTCAATACTCAAAACATCATGAAACTGTAAGTACCTACATACCAACACACTTTGCACCACGATTTGAAAACCTTTCAGACACTAATTTTACAAATAGTGAAATAGAATTTTTAAATGAAGGTTTAAAGTACAGCATACCACCTAAATTTACGAATAATATTAAACAAATTATAGCTACAGAGTCAGAAATAGCTTTAAAATCTAATTCAAATAATTTTCTTTATGAGAAATTAAAAATTGCCAATTTAATCAAAAATATTGAACCTTCAAAAGTTAAACGTCAAACAAAAAATTACATTTCAGATTTAAACGCAATAAAAAAGAAGATTGAGAATAATAACCTAACAGTTACAAAATCTGATAAGGGGAACGCTAATAATGTAAGGGATATTGTTAATAATTCAAATCATCTTTTAAGTGATTACGAAAAGAGGTCTATCATACATAAGAATCCTCATTGTCCACAATTATATGCAACAGTTGAATTACATAAAATAATGAAACCAATTAGACCTGTAGTCTCTTATGTTAATGCTCCTAATAATATATTGGCAAAGAAGCTCAACAATATACTCAATACTTACGGATATGAATCTCAGTACTCGATTAGAAATTCAATAGAACTAAACAAAAAGTTGAAAGCAATCCAATTACAAGATAACTATAAACTCATATCGTTCGATGTAACTAACATGTTTACTAAAATTCCTCCTAAGGAATGTCTAATACTTGTAAGAAAATTACTAGAAGATAAAAATATTAATCCAGGAATAATATCAGATATACTTAATTTATTTGATGTATGCATTAATCAGAATTATTTCACTTTTGACAATAAGATATATATTCAAAATGAAGGTTTACTAATGGGAAGCCCTACATCACCTATTTTATCAAACATTTTTATGGACAATTTAGAAAGAAAGATCTTTGAAAGTAATATTTAGAAAAATGTTTTATTTTGGTATAGATATGTAGATGACATATTAGCTTGTTTTATGGGTAGTGAACGACAATTAGATGTATTTTTCAACCACATCAATAATTTACACCCGAAAATTAAATTTACATTAGAAATTGAAGAAAATAGCTCAATCAATTTTCTTGATTTAAAAATTCAAAGAGTTAATAATGTACTTGATTATTCAATTTACCGAAAACCAACACAAACTGATGTAACAATTCCATTCAATTCTAACCACCCTGTGTCACACAGACTAGCAGCATATAATTCAATGATACATAGAGCTTTTTCAGTTCCTATGAACAAATGTAATTTTGATAGAGAGATTAATACAATTAGACAAATAGCAACATCTAACGGTTATCCATTAGATATGATAAATAAGCTAATTAGTAAAAAAGAGGAAAAAGTAGCATTACAACAAATATATCCTAAACAAGCTGATGAAATTAAAACTTATAAAACCATCACATATGCAGGAAATATTTCTAATAATATTTCAAAGATAATATCTTCAGCAACGAATACAACAATTTCTTTCAAAACAGAAAGTAACGTTAGTACAAAATTGTTAAATGTAAAAACAAAAATACCACTATTAAAGAAGTCAGGTATATATAAACTAAAATGTCCAGAATGTAATGCTGTCTATTTGGGTCAGACCCTTAGGAATTTTGAAATACGATACAGTGAGCACTTACGAGCATACAGATTAAAACAACCAGATAAATCCCACTACGCAAAACATCTACTTGACACCAATCATTCATTGACACCTAACACAGAACTAGAAGTACTGCATATTTGTGAAAGGAAACAAGAACTGGATTTCCTTGAAGAACTGGAAATTAGAAGACATTTAAGAACCCACAATATGAAGTTGTCAATGAACAGTTAAATCTAGGGAATTCTCCACTAATAATCTGTCTTCTTAAGTGATAATTGTAAAGATCAGCAGATATAGTTTTCCTGGTTTTCTATATCATTGCACAGTTATACTGATCTTAATTGGAAAAATGATATCCAGAATATCACCATAGGACTAATAATATCTAAGCTTCAATATTTGTAATATCACATCTTCTTCTTTTTTCTATAAACATATATTAAGCCAATCACAAGTTAGGTTACTTCTTGGTCTAGCTAAAAATAACTACTAAACATAAGGTAGGCATATAATGAAATGTAACTTCTGTCATTCTGACGATGATATTGATTTATCGAAACAATTGTCAATTTTTTAGAATTTTCAATAACTCGTATTATATTGTGGAATTAACTAGAGACCTTGAGTTTCATTTAAAAACACTATATTTTTTGATTTATCTAAGATAGTCGTTAATCAAAGTTTTTAATTTTTTTTTTTTTGGTTATTCGATATATTTTCAATGGCTAGCTGCGTCATATCGTCTGGCATCTTTTCGTCTAAGTTTCATTTTATTACACTACCAATGGTATTTAATTATTAGTGCTAATTTAGCAAAGTCTTCAAGAATTCTGAAAATTAAACTAATATTTTCAACGCAGTTGGTATTTGCGGGAGTCGGACACAAGTACGTTTTTATTAAAGTGTTACTCGTCTCTAAGAAAGATTCTAATTCAAGCGGATTACCATCGAATTTTGGTACAGTTTCCAATAATTTAATTTCAAATTTGGAAATAGACATATTGAATTTGATTGACTATTTATTAGAATTAAAATGTTCTGTTCTGCTTTACAGTAAAATTACGGTGATTTCCTTTGATCCTCGATGGACTGCACTTTCTGGATCGGCACCGTAATGTTCTGAAATGTTTATTTGCACCTCGTTGGATTGTTCAAAATTTGGGAGCTTCCGGATGAAGGTTCTTCCAAATAAACAGTAGAAACTGAAAAATAATGCGCGATGAGAAACATTTTTGAACCCTACCGACTGCGCCACTTTATGTTTCTAACTTGGAACTTCACTTTCCTTAAAATTGATTTAATTATAATGAATATACGTTAATAATATCTATTGAAGTGAACATTACAATATCTATAGTCCTACAGTGCAATTCAGCACTATAACGTAGTCAATCGTTCGATGTTTGTATACCATATTAAGGGAAAGTATTTGGCTGACTGGACATATTGCTGCATAACTGTAGCAGTATCATATTTTTTCAGAAAATTAAAGTATTTTTTGTGGTACATCGAATCTAAATTCTAGTTATTTCCACAAAAAAGTAAACTGAAGTGAGTTTGTATGGACATTAAATTGGCTATAAAAAAATGTATCTACAATTTCTTTCAATTGTTGATTATATTTCAAAGTTGAAACCGAATTAAAAAAACGAGCATGCTTAATCGTATCTCTGGGGGATTATATAATTCATTAAGGACGTCAAGAAAATAATGAGAATGAAATGATTCACAACCTTAGTAATGGTATGCAGCGTCTGTCCACATGTTGACTCCATATGTTGACATTGCATTAATAAATCTTTCTGTACCAACTACCAACTTTTATATATACCGTATAAATAAAAACAGTATTTACTTACACGTTTTTTCACTATTTTCTATTTATTTTTGGACATATTTATATGCTCGTGGAGATGAAATATTTAATGTAATTTAGAGATGTTACTTCAAAGCGCGGCTATTAGTTCTGAGTCAATTTTGAAAAATTTATGACCCTGTTAGAAACACGTAAATTGGAAATTTGTAAAATCAGGAATAACCTGACAATATGTCTGTATTAATAGGATATTAAGTAGGTTAAAAATATCAATATGATAGCTGAGAAATATTAATTTATTTAGTTCAATAATTTAGTTTTCACAATTGTGGCAGGATGTTTTGATATTTCATTCATTTAGAATTCGAAATGGGTTTCAATTAAAAATTAAAAATAGTTTTTGTTGTATGAAATTAATTGGAAAATATAACGCATTTTTTGCTATGGATTCATTTTTTGTTCAAGTTAGACGTTGTGAAAATCCAGAATTTCAAAACTGCCTTCCCAAATGCTATTAATATTTAATAAAAATGGCGCATCTACACTTTGGCGAAATACTTCATTAAAGATTTAGTGAAAATGCTACAACTAACAATTGAATAGTCAAGAATTCAGCAGTCATAATATATAGTGATCAAACAAAAATACAAAAGGATATGTTCAGCAAACTTCAGAATCATTAAGGCATTATGACTAATGTTTAAAAACTGATGCACGATGTTCGGAAGTAGTTTCAGTTTCCAAAAAATATTATGGTTTCTCAATAAATAGAGACAGTTTTCAAGAATATGTTTTTTCTAAAATTATTTTTTAAATATGTAGTTAAATTCATGCAAAATCGTTCAATATCGATACAAATTACTAGGTTTCAGTAATCAACAAGATCACAATGTTTTCTATAATGTTTGGAGGATATGTATAGTCTCTTCGTTTAGTGTGCGAAGCAAATTACCTGACTGAAACCAATACAAAATAAGGCGTCATAGGATGGATCTATCTAAAATAAATGTATAAAAGCAAAAACCCGTTTATATAGTTTTATGGTATATTACATTGACCTCCTTGTATCTTCATAAATCTGTAACTTTTTGGGTCCATTAGCAATACAACCATAAAAAAAATGAGTTTTAAACTTTGAAATATATGTTCAGTGGAATATTGAATAATTTAATAGTGTAAATGAAATTAAAAAATTTAAATAATACACTTTTATACAAAATAGAGAATTTTACTGAATAAAACTCAAAGTCAATGTCACAGCATTTGCTGTGACATTGACTTTGAGTTTTATTCAGAAAAATTGCTGTCAGTCACATTTGAGTCATGGATGATATTTTCCTTTCAAAATATAGAAGTTTATAAAAAACGAATCAAATAACTTACCCAACATATTGATATTTATAATTAGTTAGTAGAGGTCATATTCACTTAATTCATCATCGGTCTCAATAGATTTAACAAGTGGTTCTATAGTTTACTCTACCATATTGTTAAGCTCCCACGCCTTTTGTTCCTCTTTAATTACATGTTCTATAGCTTTTGTCCAATTTTCAGTTGTAATTTTTGATTATGATTGCAATAAAAAATGCCGCCTATCATCAAGATTAAATACTGTATTGTGACGAGCGACATATCCTTTCATTTGTGCCCAAATAAGCTCGATCGCATTCAGGTCACAGTAATATGGTGGTAATCGACAAACAATAATTCCACGTTCCTTGGCCATTTCATCAATAGCATATTTTTCAAATATATATATTGAACCACATATCTAATATCATGTAAACACATTAGTTGATTGAGAATGTTTTAATTTAGTTTTAGAATAAATTGAAACTTCATTAATAAAATGATACATACAAAAACCAGTCAGAATTAAAACTCATATAAAATTATATTATAAAATCATTTGTTGATATAATAAAAAGAATAACAATAAAATATAGAGAAATTACCTTAATAGTTTTCTAAAAGTATGAAACACTTATATTGAATATGGAAGAAAACATTGTATGTGCCCAAAATGGGTATTTTTGTCACTATGGAATCAGCTGTTTATCTGAAAACAAACAAGCATTATTAATTATAGTTACCACAACTATAAGATGAAGATTAATAATCAATATTTGTTATAAAGAATTGGACAAATAAATATATATAAATCCAAGATGACATAACTCTGATGATATGTCAAATTTTTGAATCACTCTCTATATTTTAACAGGGAAAGGAAAATTGATAATAAGATGGTGATATATAAATGTTAATATCAAAATTATAAAATATGTATAGTTTCAAATAAAAAAACAAGACATATATTATATAAAAGGAAGTGTGTCATAAATTTTAGATATTATTCAAAATGTAGAAAAAAGATAATTCATATTGTAATTTCAGTGTATTAACCATGAATTTTATCACTTGTCAAAGACTTATTTTATTCAAATTCTGTATATATTCAAGGAAGAAAAGACGTTTTTAAGGTAAATTTATAATCATATGTTTTCCTGAAACTTTAAAAGTGCAGTTAAAGTGAGTAGAACTTTATATCTCAGGAAAAAAGCATATTGTTGTGACAGGACATTTTTGCTAAAGCGGAAATGAAACAAAAATTTGATTGAACAGTGAGCTTTGAAACATGTAGCTTGTTGATAAAAAAAACCGACAATCGGGGAGGAAGCTGAGAAGGAAGTACGTGGCGTCGGTAGTTGAGAACAAGGCTATGTTAGTCTCCAACAAAATTTAAGTAAATATTAATAAAAAACCGGAGAAAGTAAGAAAATCATAATACAAAACATACTACAAGTACTTACAATTGTTTATAGCCAGTAATTCCCGATAATCTCCAAGATATCTACAGAAATTGGGAAGCGTTGTTTCCAGTCGGCTTGTTCATGTTACCAGCTGTGGTAATATCCAAGCTACAGACTCCAGGTCAGTGTGATTTTAATATTATTGGCCAATAATAACAATATAATTCTAAATCCAGTGATAATTAGAGTAGCGGAGGGTAATATGGAATACTGTTTTCTATTATAGTGATAAATTCTTCTAGGTGCAGTACAGTGCATTAGAAAAGTCATTAAATATTGTGATAACTATTCATCTAAGCAAATAAAAGTCTGGAATTTCTAAAACTTTATGAATTAAAAAAAATATAAGGTTAAATAAAATTAGTACATTCTGACATTACAAAAAAATGGTCGGGTAATATGAAATACCACTATGGGGTAATATGAAACACTAAATGAACTAAAAAATATATGCTTATAGGGAAACTTTAGCGACAAAAATCACAAATTTAAACATCCTTTGGCGTGTCGGCGCATAACTCATGAGCCCAAAGTTCACATCTTGCGCACTGAATCCAGATTTCTCCCCTTGTATCAGCCGAATATAATCCCGAACAAAACAAACACTCAGCCTCTTCAGATGGACGATCATAAACAGGAAATTCTTCATCGTCGTTGGATGATGAGTCATGTAAAGATGCAGAACTGTTGGAATCTTCTGATGAATATTTACCTTCTTTTGATTTCTTTATTGCCTTTTTTTGAAATTTCTTTTTTGGTACGCCACTTGGTCCAGCTACCTCTGCATCTGCAAGTTTAAATTTTTTATGCTCTTTGTTTTTGTTAGTTATTTCTATTTTTCTTTTAACTTTATCCCTTTCTTTAACTGACGCTATTTCTATTGACTGCTCCAACTCTTCTTTGTTTGGGGTCGACGTCAAAACTTTGTTTGTGTATAAATCTGCACTTACGATGAGCATATTTTTGCTACCGCCTTGTAGATGGCATCATAAGTTTAGCCAATTATATGGTATTCCATATTAGCCGGTGTATTTCATATTACCCGCCGCTACTACACCAATTATAAAGTACATTTGCATTAAAAAAAGATCTATCGAACTAAAAAAGAAAGACATTTATATAATAAGTCAAGAGATTTTAAATTGAGATTAGTAATAGAAAATTTCATGAATATTCTTCATTTTGTTAAAAGATAATGGTGGCTACTTACGTGATTAATAATCGTATGGCAAAATTGTATTTCAATTTATAGAGATAATCTATCCAAACTGAATATGTAGTTGAGTGAATGTAAACGACGAGTACTCAGTGTGTGTATGTTAACACATATGTAACATATACATACTGTGTACTCGTCGTTAACATTCACTCAATTTACATCTAGTGTGTACACCATACCCACAGACAGTTCTGAATATGTAGTGTCTATTTAATTCTTCTGATTATCTAATAGTGTGTATATGTAATTCCTACACATAAATCCTTTTATAATATTCACCATCACCATTATTATTATAAAGAAAAAAATTCTGGTGCAAATAATATCCATAGAAGCTAGCAGGCGTCTCTATTATAACACGAACGTTTGACTTTGTTCTCGTAATCTCGCTTTTATGAGCATGCGCATAGAATGGTTGGATGTACAGATTGTTACTGAGGTCTTATTATGCCATTGGCGTATCGAATATCTATTTTTGAAATAAAATTTCTTTGATAAATTAAAATATTAGCAATTCATGTGTTTTATTTTATTTAATAAAAGAATATAAAATAATATATGCTGGAACCCGAAGAGTAGAATGAGTCATGCTCCCAAATAAAAAGAACTGAGCTAGCAAAACAAACATATAAAATCAAATCGATAAATTAGCAATAACATAATAATAAATTAAATAAATAATTAAAATATCTAATCTATATTATAAAATAAAAATAGAATTGTTTATTCAAATAATATATATATATATATACACACAAAGGACATAATCTTTTAAAATCAAATTTTAGTAAACTAAAATCAAAAATTCCCAAAGAAAAAAAAAGCAATGTCATCTATGAGATCCCTTGCAAAGACTGTAAAGGTGTATATATTGGACAGACAAGTCAATATCTTAAAAACCGCCTAAATGGCCACAAGTATGATAAAAAAACAGAACAGCCCTGACAAATCATAGTTCTGAACACAAACATACATTTGACTATGACAGCACAAAAATATTGAGAATTGAAAGCCACCAAAAAAAAAGAGAAGTCTATGAAATGATAGAAATCCAAAAAAACCCATATTCTATCAATGCTAAATCTGACACAAATAATTTATCAAAAATTTATGTTAATTTAATTAAATAGATGTCTTTTCCGGTGCATTGTCTATAAATGAAATGACATCCTGTAATATTTCTAAATCCTTATACCATAATAACATCAGTAAAAAATTTTTCAGAGACAAAAATTGATGTGTATTAAAAACCTTGTTCCATCCCAATTACTGAATACAATACAAAAAAAGAACTAGTTCTATTTACTAACAATAAAAAATTTTGTTCCTTTTAAGAAGTAATTATTGTCATAATATAATGTAGTGTATTGGCAGTTGTATGTGGGTTTTATATTGATACTAAATGTTTTTAATAAAAATGATTGTTTTCGTGTATTTTAACATGCGCTCGCCAAGCTCTTGTTTTATGGTAAGTTATTTTTAGGATAGACATATGTAGTGTATAAATTGTTAATTTTTTGTCATCTATTTGTAGAATTATGTTCTGATGAAGGACGCGATATGTCCGAAACGTAAACAAAAACAAAAATGTTAATTAAAGCCAAAAAAACCATTTGATTTGTTTAACTAGGAACCTACAATCCCAAGAAAATTTTTTCCAAATATATATATATATATATATATATATATATATATATATATATATATGTATATATATATATACCTATACCTTATTGGTTTTTTAAAATTATTTTAATTAGTCTGGTCATAAGCCTTTTAATTTCTAGACGTCACTGAATTCCAGACTCTAAAAATCTGTAAGTTCACTATTTGTTATTGTGTGCAATTGTTCATTAACTAAATTTTGTAGTATCTCCTGATGAAGCTACCAAACGGTGGCGAAATATTGAGTATAGGATAATAGTTTCGTTTAATTTCACTGACCGCATACCCGATAATTCCCTCTCTATATTTAATCAATTACGGTAGGTAAGCAACAGAAGCATCTTTTTGCTTTCTATTTATATATATATATATATATATATATATATATATATATATATACATATACATATACATATATATATATATATCAGCACTACAGGCCTATCTGGCCCTCGGCTTCGAGATCTTTCACTCTCTCTGTCCATTTTTTTCTATTCCTCGCCTCACTCTGCCAGTCCCTTACTCCCACTGATCTCAGGTCTCTCCCAACCTCCTCCAACCATTTCTTCTTTGATCTTCCTCTTCTCTTTTTACCACCTCCTCCCCCTTTCAGCACTCGTTTTACCCATCTATCTTCTGCCATTCTACCTATATGTCCTAACCATCTCGCTCTCTGTGCTTTAATTATATGGGTTATACTTGGGTGATTATACAAATCTGATAATTCTCTGTTTGTTCTTCTTCTGTATATTCCATTTTCTTTTATTCCACCATAAATCTTTCTGAGTATTTTACGTTCCCATATCTCTAGTTTATTCTGCTCTTTTTTGTTCATTGTCCAGGTGTCACAAGCGTAGGTAACTGACGGTCTTATTATTGTTTGGTACAATCTTATTTTTGCTGTTCGTGATATGTCTTTTGAGTTAAGCATCTGTGATACCATTCCTGCTGCTTTACTGCCTTTTGTTAACCTTTTTCCTATTTCCCTTTCTTCGTCTCCTTTATTTGTGATAGTGACTCCCAAATATTCGATTTGTTCCACTTTTTCTATTTTGTAGCTTTTGTTTCAATTACCATTTATAATAATATCGGTTTTTCCATTATCCTTCATTACCATGTATTTTGTTTTATTCTCGTTGATCACTAGACCATATTCTCTTGCCTTCTCTTCTAGTAGCTTAAATACGCTTATCAGTTCTTTCATGGATCTTGCCATAAGTACTATGTCGTCCGCATATGCTAGACACTGATGTTTATTCCCATAAATTAAACCTCGGGTTTTTATACCACTTTCTCTTGGTATAATTTCCTGAACTAGGTTAAAGAGGGTTGTGGATAATGGGTCTCCTTATCTCAGACCTTTCTCTATCTTGAATTCGTTAGAAGTACTGCCCTCCAAAATTACTTTGCTCTCGGTTTTTCGTAAAGTCATTTCCACTAGTCTTCTCAATTTATCTGGTATTTTTAACTTTCTCATTGCCTCATACATTTTTTTTCTTTTAATAGTATCATAGGCCTGTCTGTAATCGATGAATAGCATATGCAGACTTAGATTTTGTTCGACGCATTCTCCTGAAAATGTTTCATAATGAAAATTTGGTCTATTGTCGATCTACCTGCTTTAAAACCTCCTTGGTATTCTCCTACATTTTCATTGTGGTATTTGTCTAATCAATTTTTCAATATTTTTGCCAGAACTTTCTATGTTACATCTAAAAGTGCTATTCCGCGGTAGTTATCGCATTTTTCCTTGGGACCTTTTTTGTGAATTGAAATTATTAATGCCTTGTTCCAATTTTTAGGGATTTTTTCTTCTCGCCATACTTGTTTCAACAACTGCCATATTCTCTCCGTTAATTGTTCGCCTCCATATTTTAAAATTTCTATTGAAATATTGTTTTCTCCTGCACTCTTATTATTCTTCATATGTTTTAAGCATTCTGTCACCTCCAGTTTTTTTGGGGCCGTTATGGCTAGATCTTCCTAATCACTATTTTCTTCTTCCATTTCATTATCATTTTCGCCTAGTTCTTCCTCGCCATCATTTAGTAATTCCTCAAAATACTGTGCAAATCTATTTATGTTTTCTTCCATATCCCCTATTAGATATGCTTTTCAAAAAATAAGGTGCTTCCCGGTTGTGGCCTTTCCCTTCTCTTATTTCATGATAAAAATTTCTCACTTCTTTGTTTTTATAAGCTTCTTCAATTTTTATGAATTCCCTTTCAAAGTAATTTCTTTTGTTCTTTCTGCATATTTGTTTTACTTCTTTCCTTGCTTTTTTATACTCTAGTCTATTTTCTTCACTGTTTTCTTTTAATAGTCTTTGTCTGATTTTATTTCTTTTTTCCAACGCCTGTTTACATTGTTCATCAAACCACTTATCTTTTTTTCTTCCCTTGGGGCTCCCTAGTATCCTATTTGTTACATCTCTCATTACAGTTTCTATCTGTGACCATTCTTCTTCTAGTTGCTCGACACAAGGTCTTGAATTCAATTCTCTGTTAATTTCTTGTTGGTCTCATCCTTCAATTTTTCTAAATCGTATTTTTACCGTTTTTTTTATCTTATTCAATTCTAGGTGGCTTATCTTTATTCAGTTTTGTAATTACTAAAAAGTGGTCACTATCCGCATCAGCTGCTCTATAATTTCGTACATCTGTTACCCTTTTTAAGTGCTTTATTTCTATTTAGACGTGATCTATTTGGTTTTTTGTTTTGCCATTTGGTGATAACCAAGTTTCCTTGTGGATGTCCTTATGGTCAAATGACGTACTTACGATTTTCATTTCATTTTCTAAAGCAGATTCTATGAGTCGCTTGCCATTATCATTACTGAGTGCGTGTCTACTTTTTCCTTCCGTTACTTTTATATACTCTTCCTATTGTCCGACCTTTGCATTCATATCCCCTATTACAAATTTAACATCAAATTTCGGTATTTTATTGACTGCTTGTTCCAGTTCTTCATAGAACTTTGCTTTCGTGTCTTCATCTTTGTCCTCAGAAGGGGCATGCGCATTGACTAATGTCGTTTTCCTGTGTTTTCCTTTGATTCTTATTCTACATAGTCTATCTGATACTCCCTCAAAATCTATAATATTTGCTTTAAGTTGACTGCTTACTATGAACCCTGTACCCAGCATTCTATTATCTACTCCACTATTAAAGAACATATAATTGTCTATCTCTGTAGAAACTTTCCCTTTTTGTTTAGTTTCTTGTATTGCTAACACATCTAATTTGTATTTTCGCATTTCATTGATCAAGTGTTTTATCGCTCCCTCCTCAAATGTACCTCTCACGTTCCATGTTCCTATTCTCATTCCATATTGTTTCTCTTTTTGTTTTCGTTTAACGTCGGAGTTTACCTTAAGTTGTTGCTTTTCCGTAATCATTTTATTTGTACTATTCTTCATCTTTTGCATTTCCTTGTCCATTTCCATTGCCTGGTCTACTTTATTTTCCTCTGCCTCTGAGTTTATGCTTGTCGCCACTGGTTTTTTATTGATATGTTCTGTTTTGTTTTTTCCAACTTCTCTTCCTCCGTGTTCCATCTCCATTCCTCTGTTTCTATGTACATTTTTCTGAACCCAATTTTCACTCGTTTTCCTTTATCTCTTTCTTCTATAGCTTTCATTCTGATCTTTTTTTGAATTTCTCTATCCTTCTTCGACAATTCATCCTGGAGGAACAATCTCTCTCCAGTTTTAAATCTCAATTTTTGTTTATTGAGCATCACCTTCCTTTTCTCTTCTTGCTTTGCCAGTCTTACTAAGCATGTTTTCTCTCGTAACTTTACTGAGCTTTCTACCGCCGTCTTTATTTGTAATGCTTTTTCTAGGAATTTCTCCATTTTATTTCATAGTTCTTCTGGATTATTTGTCTCTATTCCTACTCCCTGAACCACTATATTGTTTTTTCTTTTTTCGCTTTCCAGTCGTTCCAATCTGTGGTCCATATTGGTTATTGTTTTCATCATTTTTTCATTAATCAGTTTTTCATTTTCTTCCCTCAGTTGTTTCATTTCTTTTCTGTACTCCTTTTGCTCCTCTCGTGTTTTTTTAATCTCCATGCTCATTTCCTCCATTTTGTCTCCTATTTTTTCCATCATATTCATCATTTTCTCTATATCACTTCCTATTTTGTCGGCGATCTCCCTATTTTCTTACTTTTTTTGGAAATATCTTCATCCGTATCGTCTTCCTCTCTGTCGCTCTTCCTCTTTTTGCCATAGTCATCATCACTCATTTCTTTCTATTTTGAATTTAATCGCTTCAATATTAGAAACTTTTACGTCCGTCCCTGTCTTAAGTATATCGTTCGACACAAGGGGAATTCCAGTTATTCGATTTTATCAATAAACTTGTTCTTATCGCTAAACACACCGCGCAAAAAGGTCTAGGGCCAGTCAACCCGTCGGACCCTGAACTTTTATCAGTGATATTTAGCTTGACTAATTGTTATTATATATATATATATTATTCTACTAAGTACAAACTAAATTTAATTAAAATTATTAAAATTATTTTTTCTGGCTTTAGTTTGCGAAAAATTCTTAAGAATATTGTCAATACTAATATTCATCATTTGATCAAATTCTATGCTCAACATAGTCAGATTAACACTGCTGTAACACACAGTAAGTAGGTAGCAACTAATTATTTCTTTTTGAATTTGAACTACCCTGATGTTGACAAACATTCGAAAAAAGCTTGCCTATGCTTTTTAACCGATTTGTCTTGAAAGACATTTGTAAGAGCCAGGTTTCATCTAAATAAAATATTCAATTATTAAATTTACTGTTTCTACCCTTACTCTGGGAAATCTACTCATGATACCTTTATAAATGAGACCAACTGTTCCTAAATAATTCCACAGTATAATGACAAAATGATAAAAATCCTAAAAAAATTGGCATCTGTTTCGATATCATCGTCAGAATGACAGTAGTTACATTTGACGTGATACATAACAGAAAAAAGAAGAAGATATGCTTTTGCAAACATTAATGCTTAGATATTATTATCCCAATGGTGATATATTTGATATATTTTTCCTCTTACGATCAGTATACCTGTGCAATGATATAGGAAACTATTATCTTCCATAAGAAGTCATAGTGAAGAACTCCCTAGATTTATCTGTCCAATGACGACTTCATACTGTGGGTCTCTTAAGTGTCTTCTAATTTCTAATTTCTCAAGGAAATATAGTTCTTGTTTCAACAACACCTAACTCAGAACTAGGAGTTTTACATATTTATGACAATAAACAAGAACTAGATTTCCTTGAAGAATTAGAAACTAGAAGACAAGTAAGAGACCCACGATATGAAGTCGTCAATGAACAGATAAATCTAGGGAGCTCTCCGCTATTAAACTTTCTTCTTAGGTTATTTGTGAAGATGAATAGGTATTAGTTTTCCTTAGTCTCCTATATCATTGCACAGTTATATTGATCTTAAAACGGAAATAGGTATTCAGAATATCACCATAGGGCTAATAATATGTAAGCTTCAATATTTGTAAAATCATATCTTCTTCTTTTTTCTATTCATACTATTCATACATATTAAGTCAATCACAATACAGGTCACTTCCTGTAAAAATAATTATTAAACATCAGGTAGGCATCACATTAAATGTAACTTCTGTCATTCTGACGATGATATTTTATGATATCGAAGCAATTGTAAGTTTTATCGTTTTTTCATTATATTGTGGAATTATTGAAACAGTTAGATTCATTCATACCGGTACGAATATTCGTTCTCAGTTTTCGTATTTACCTCATATATTTCCGCCTTTAACAAACTATCTCTTCTTTTTCCACCAGTGGTGATCTACGATCTTGTTTCTCCCAAATGAAATTTAATAAATGAAAATTTTTCCATCGTTTTGTTTTCATTATTATTGGTAAATTTTTGTCAACATTAAGTGTTGATAAAACCTTGTCGATTGTTGGTATTTGCTTATTAAAGTAAAATGAATGAACTTTATTCCTAACAACATGTTTAACTGCTTCGTCGCTTTCTATAGGTTTTTTCCTTGTTGGCTCCTTCCCAAGTTCCACAATTAATTGAACGGTTTTTTTTCCCGTTTTAAAATATTGTAAATGGTAGTTTCTCCAATTTCAGTCATATTGGCACATTTTAAAACTACCCTATGAACGGTACACGTTGGGTGCTCGTGCACGAGAGCATCATACACATTTGGCTCAACTATTTTTAGATGCAGGGCCGGATTAACACTGAAGCCTACGAAGCTCGTATGGTGAATACACAACATGGGAAACATTTTTGAATTCTCGGTTTTTTAACCTGACATCAATAAAACTGTTCATTATATCTGACAAGTATACGTCAGATAGGGTGTTTCAGTGTTAGATTTGTCGGTGCGTTTTCAAGTGTAGATCGAATGCAGAAATGCGGATCATTCTTTAGCAATTTCCTTCATGAAGCATGCTCTGTATACTTCACCATCGATATTATTTTGAATTAGAGTATTATAAAATTGAATGTACTTCCTATGTACCTACTTGCACAAGTTCATTTTTCATAATGTTCTCACATAATAATAAGTGAAATACTGTGATGATAAAGTAAATAAAAGCCATTGTATTCGTCAAAATAAATTCGCTTCTATTAACCTAAACTCCACCAGATCCATTGCCGCCCTCTATCTCATTGAGTACCAAAAACAACCCGTTCAAAAAAAGAATGATCCGCGATTGCTACAAAACTCAATCTCTGTACTCTTTAGCTCATTAAATACGAGTATTCTGTATCTAGAGAAAACTCTACATATTCTAAAATGTCTCCTCAGTACCTTAATGTGGAATTAACCCAATGACGGCTGTCTTATATCCCTGATGCAACTATTCTTGAACGATAATCACAATACGGCTTCCTGAAGTCCGTGGCATATTGACAAAATTAGCAAAAAAAAAAGATCTGTTCGCAAAGGCACACCTAGAACATCACAAAGCTCTCCAAAATTTGTAGACGGCACTGCCAATGTAGTTTTAAAATTAGCAGTTATGTATTTTCATGACGTTAACGTAATTTATAAAAATATACTTTACCTAAGTTAAATGTAATAAATAATTTATCACATTATATCATTGTATATGTCTCGAATAATAAATAAAACTTGGACGTAATGATTGATCCTTCTGTTAATTTTAGAGAGAAGCCTTTAAAATGTTATTATCCTTTATCAAGAGAAACCTCTTTGGACTGTTGATTTTTTTCTCTGCAGTCCTCTATGACCTCTTATCAAATTTGCGAAATAGGAGAATCTATAAATATTTTCTCTTTTAGTGTTTTTAAATGAAACTCAAGGTCTCTAGTTAATTCCACAATATAATACAAGTTATTGAAAATTCTAAAAAATTGACAATTGTTTCGATAAATCAATATCATCGTCAGAATGACAGAAGTTACATTTCATTTTATGCCTACCTGATGTTTAGTAGTTATATTTGGCTAGACCAAGAAGTAACCTAACTTGTGATTGGCTTAATATATGTTTATAGAAAAAAGAAGAAGATGTGATATTACAAATATTGAAGCTTAGATATTACTAGCCCTATGGTGATATCCTGGATATCATTTTTCCAATTAAGATCAGTATAACTGTGCAATGATATAGAAAACCAGGAAAACTATATCTGCTGATCTTTACAATTATCACTTAAGAAGACAGTTTATTAGTGGAGAATTCCCAAGATTTAACTGTTCATTGACAACTTCATATTGTGGGTTTCTTAAATGTCTTCTAATTTCCAGTTCTTCAAGGAAATCCAGTTCTTGTTTCTTTTCACAAATATGTAGTACTTCTAGTTTTGTGTTAGGTGTCAATGAATGATTGGTGTCAAGTAGATGTTTTGCGTAGTGGGATTTATCTGGTTGTTTTAATCTGTATGCTCGTAAGTGCTCACTGTATCGTATTTCAAAATTCCTAAGGGTCTGACCCAAATAGACAGCATTACGTTCTGGACATTTGAGTTTATATATACCTGACTTCTTTAATAGTGGTATTTTTGTTTTTACATTTAACAATTTTGTACTAACGTTACTTTCTGTTTTAAAAGAAATTATTGTATTCGTTGCTGAAGATATTATCTTTGAAATATTATTAGAAATATTTCCTGCATATGTGATGGTTTTAATTTCAAATGTCCAGAATGTAATGCTGTCTATTTGGGTCAGACCCTTAGGAATTTTGAAATACGATACAGTGAGCACTTACGAGCATACAGATTAAAACAACCAGATAAATCCCACTACGCAAAACATCTACTTGATACCAATCATTCATTGACACCTAACACAAAACTAGAAGTACTACATATTTGTGAAATGAAACAAGAACTGGATTTCCTTGAAGAACTGGAAATTAGAAGACATTTAAGAAACCCACAATATGAAGTTGTCAATGAACAGTTAAATCTAGGGAATTCTCCACTAATAAACTGTCTTCCTAAGTGATAATTGTAATGATCAGCAGATATAGTTTTCCTGATTTTCTATATCATTGCACAGTTATACTGATCTTAATTGGAAAAATGATATCCAGGATATCACCATAGGGCTAATAATATCTAAGCTTCAATATTTGTAATATCACATCTTCTTTTTTCTATAAACATATATTAAGCCAATAACAAGTTAGGTTACTTCTTGGTCTAGCCAAATATAACTACTAAACATCAGGTAGGCACAAAATGAAATGTAACTTCTGTCATTCTGACGATGATATTGATTTATCGAAACAATTGTCAATTTTTTAGAATTTTCAATAACTTGTATTATATTGTGGAATTAACTAGAGACCTTGAGTTTCATTTAAAAACACTAATATGAGCATATTCCACGAAGTAAGGGTCGAGACAGTCAATTTCATTAAAAAATCTTCGAGAGAAGATTTGACCCGACTGTACCAGAAGTTACTACAAAAACGTTACAAAGCATCACAAAACATTTGGTTTAACCAAGAATGCCTTAGAAAAAAGGTAATACCAAATTATGTGAATATAAAATGTCACACTAAAACACCACAAGCACAAAAATCTATAAAATGTGCTCAACGAGTTTGGATAAAATCAGAATGTAAGAAATGGTTCAAAGTTAGAGACTCCTTAGACAACTACATAAAAGTTGTACATTCAGAACTCACATTCCAATAACATCCAGTAGAATTTGACTGTTTGGATGACAAAATTAGAGAAAATGTCAGCACGATGAAGCATATGAAATTTAAGAAACAAGAAAAGAAGCTACAGAATCTTGAACACACACAACATAAAATTCAATACTCAAAACATCATGAAACTGTAAGTACCTACATACCAACACACTTTGCACCACGATTTGAAAACCTTTCAGACACTAATTTTACAAATAGTGAAATAGAATTTCTAAATAAAGGTTTAAAGTACAGCATACCACCTAAATTTACGAATAATATTAAACAAATTATAGCTACAGAGTCAGAAATAGCTTTAAAATCTAATTCAAATAATTTTCTTTATGAGAAATTAAAAATTGCCAATTTAATCAAAAATATTGAACCTTCAAAAGTCAAATGTCAAACAAAAAATGACATTTCAGATTTAAACGCAATAAAAAAGAAGATTGAGAATAATAACCTAACAGTTACAAAATCTGATAAGGGGAACGCTACTGTCATTTTGACGACTGAAAATTACAATTCCAAAGTATATAACTTTATAGAATCCAGCGATGTAAAAGTTCTTAAAGCAGACCCAACAAAGAAGTTTTCTAATAATGTAAGGGATATTGTTAATAATTCAAATTATCTTTTAAATGATTACGAAAAGAGGTCTATCATACATAAGAATCCTCATTGTCCACAATTATATGGAACAGTTAAATTACATAAAATAACGAAACCAATTAGACCTGTAGTCTCTTATGTTAATGCTCCTAATAATATGTTGCCAAAGAAGCTCAACAATATACTCAATACTTACGGATATGAATCTCAGTACTCAATTAGAAATTCAATAGAACTAATCAAAAAGTTGAAAGCAATCCACTTACAAGATAACTATAGACTCATATCGTTCGATGTAACTAACATGTTTACTAAAATTCCTCCTAAAGAATGTCTAGTACTTGTAAGAAAATTACTAGAACATAAAAATATTAATCCAGGAATAATATCAGATATACTTAATTTATTTGATTTATGCATTAATCAGAATTATTTCACTTTTGACAATAAGATATATATTCAAAATGAAGGTTTACCAATGGGAAGCCCTATATCACTTATTTTAGCAAACATTTTTATGGACAATTTAGAAAGAAAGATCTTTGAAAGTAATATTTCGAAAAATATTTTATTTTGGTATAGATATGTAGATGACATATTAGCTTGTTTTATGGGTAGTGAACGACAATTAGATGTATTTTTCAACCACATCAATAATTTACACCCGAAAATTAAATTTACATTAGAAATTGAAGAAAATAGCTCAATCAATTTTCTTGATTTAAAAATTCAAAGAGTTAATAATGTACTTGATTATTCAATTTACCGAAAACCAACACAAACTGATGTAACAATTCCATTCAATTCTAACCACCCTGTGTCACACAGACTAGCAGCATATAATTTAATGATACATAGAGCTTTTTCAGTTCCTATGAACAAATGTAATTTTGATAGAGAAATTAATACAATTAGACAAATAGCAACATCTAACGGTTATCCATTAGATATGATAAATAAGCTAATTAGTAAAAAAGAGGAAAAAGTGGCATTACAACTAATATATCCTAAACAAGCTGATGAAATTAAAACTTATAAAACCATCACATATGCAGGAAATATTTCTAATAATATTTCAAAGATAATATCTTCAGCAACGAATACAACAATTTCTTTTAAAACAGAAAGTAACGTTAGTACAAAATTGTTAAATGTAAAAACAAAAATACCACTATTAAAGAAGTCAGGTATATATAAACTCAAATGTCCAGAATGTAATGCTGTCTATTTGGGTCAGACCCTTAGGAATTTTGAAATACGATACAGTGAGCACTTACGAGCATACAGATTAAAACAACCAGATAAATCCCACTACGCAAAACATCTACTTGACACCAATCATTCATTGACACCTAACACAAAACTAGAAGTACTACATATTTGTGAAAAGAAACAAGAACTGGATATCCTTGAAGAACTGGAAATTAGAAGACATTTAAGAAACCCACAATATGAAGTTGTCAATGAACAGTTAAATCTAGGGAATTCTCCACTAATAAACTGTCTTCTTAAGTGATAATTGTAAAGATCAGCAGATATAGTTTTCCTGATTTTCTATATCATTGCACAGTTATACTGATCTTAATTGGAAAAATGATATCCAGGATATCACCATAGGGCTAATAATATCTAAGCTTCAATATTTGTAATATCACATCTTCTTTTTTCTATAAACATATATTAAGCCAATCACAAGTTAGGTTACTTCTTGGTCTAGCCAAATATAACTACTAAACATCAGGTAGGCATAAAATGAAATGTAACTTCTGTCATTCTGACGATGATATTGATTTATCGAAACAATTGTCAATTTTTTAGAATTTTCAATAACTTGTATTATATTGTGGAATTAATTAGAGACCTTGAGTTTCATTTAAAAACACTAATATGAGCATATTCCACGAAGTACGGGTCGAGACAGTCAATTTCATTTTCTCTTTTGGTAAATTGAGCCTCTAGAAAATAATTTTTCCTTCAAAACATTTTCTTCAGTCAAAAATTGGTCATTTCATTAACTCGTTTCCTACATCTTTCACGCTAAAAAGTTTTCTACTTGAGATGAAACTTTTCAGGATACTAGTTTTGTTGAGATCACATTTTTTAATCCTTCATGAAGTTTGAAGAGTAATAGACTAGAAAAATCCCCTCATATTTCAATACAAACTTTCAACTATGATCTCAGTGAAAAGCTGCATCTTGAAAATTTTTAAGAGATTAGGATCATAAACTCGTCTTGCAACTTCCTTTTCTAGTCTTTATACTGGAAGTCGCGTCTTCATTGTCACTAAAAACCCCTTGTTCATTATCACTAGCAAATTTACCTTGAAACTCTTTTCTCTCCTATAAGTTTAGACTACGATTACGCTCGATTCTTGCTTGTTTAGACCGATACCCTAATTCTACATGTATTCACCTACACTTTGCCACCTTCTATTCTATTTGCCCAAAAATTTAGCTTCCCTATTTTTTCCTGTGATCTTCATATTCGTTAACTGCTCCAAGTATGTGCGACCTCAAAATAGGGTGTTCAAGTCAAACTTTCATTACACGAAGTGGAATTTGCATTGAATTGAACATGTTGACTGAGCTTCAAACATACTGTTTTTGATTATATTTTAATTGAACTTCGTCAACTGGCGTGGACATTCAACTAAATAAATAATCTTTATCTGACAAAGTTAATGTCAAAATTAATAATTTATTATGTACAAATTTACAAAATGTTACAAAGTTGAGTTGTGAACGCTGAATGTCTGTGGTTTCAGATCGGAAGACACTTTATGTTTCGATTAGATGAATTTTAAACTAACTTTTGTTATTGAGCGTCGAGCTCGATTCGATGAGTGTGTAAAACTCGCGTCGATGAATGTAAAACTCGCGTCTAGAAGTGTAGAACTGACGAGTGAAAAACTAACTTGGTTGTTGAGCCTCGCGCTCGTTACGATGAGTTAAAAACTTTGCTTTTGAGCGTTGCGCTCGACTCGATGAGTGTGTAACTTTGCTTTTGAGCGTTGCGCTCGACTTAATGAGTTGGTAACTGTTTGCTGTTGAGCGTTGCGCTCGTTTCGATGAGTGTGTAAAACTGTTGTTGAGCGTTGCGCTCGATTCGATAAGTTAAAAACTAACTTTGCTGTTGAGCATTGCGCTTTTTCGATGAGTATGTAACTGATTTCTTCACGTTGTGAGACGTGTTAAGTAGAAATCTGTGAGGGGCGTGTTTACACGTGCATTGGGTTGACCAAACGAAAATAAATATTTCCTATTGGCCAGCATCACCTGACTTGTCGGTTTTTTCCAGACAAGATTCAACTATGGGTGCCGCCAATAGTAAGTTGAGTTTCTATGGAATACAACAATAGCAATTGTAACCTATTTACTCAGAAAGGTAATTCAAAAACGTTTTTCATGTCTTCCGAACCTCGACCATAAAATACTTGCAGAATTGACACTAAAATTAAGGTTTTTACAATCCAGTATACAAATAGGGTGAAACGTGGTTTTTTCTCACTTCTTAACTATAGGACAATGTCGACTTTCAAAAAGGTGTCATTCATCTGCCCATACAAAAGAATTTACAATCATTGTTGGAAAACGTGATATTTACAAAGCATTCTGAAATTAAAATTAAAATATCCTTTGAATTTACTACAATAGAAAGATCTTATCAATTCTGCAACATATTTCTACAAAGCTATAAACTAAAGTGAATTTATGCCTTAAACAATAAAAAAAGGGAAGGCGTACAAATGTCTCACATATTTTTAATGTATCTTAACAAATAAATTTCAAGATTTTACAATCTTGAACACATGCTGAATACACTATTTAAACCCTCGGTCTCTGAAGACGATAGTTTGTTATCGAAGCGCGCATCGGAAAGTGTAATTGTGAATGTTGGTGTGGTGGTGGTACATAGTGTGTTCAGTATGAATATCACCGAGTGTTCAGTAATTCCAAGTTAGTTGAGTTTGTAACTACAATTTGTGAAAGACATCTTCACCGTGGAATTCTGGGATCATATCCAGATATTCATTTTTCAACTGTTCATGTATTTTAAATTGAGGTTCCCTTATTTCCATGTTTAATTTTTGGTTACAATTAGTGTTTTAAAACAGAATTTGAATCAGATTTAGAATTAGAGTTGTCACCGGAGTTTTCTCCGGCCTAGGACTCTGCTCAGATTGGGAACTCGGCATTAGTTACACTATTTTTATTACCTAAACTAGGATAAGGTAAATTAATAACAAAAATTTCGGGAAAAATGGATTTATTTTATACAACAATAAATTCACATAAACCATGTATTCACAATACAATACGAATAAAAATCAGTCTAACAATAAAAATGTCCAACTCAGGATTTTATATCTATCGAAAATAAGTTAAGGACTTACCTTTGAGAGACTCGAGATGTACAGCTCTCAGCGATATCGGTAGGTTCTTGAGCCATCTGTGGTCTGGACTTTGGACTCTGGAGGGTGGCGACTTCTTAATCAAGATGTATATTCAGAAGTCCACTTGTGAGCTGCAGAGCTGTAGTTAAAAAAGAAGAAAGGTGAAACAGTGGGAAGAAAAAATTGAAAAGAAGGAATAAGAAGAACAGATTAGGAGCTTATACTCCAATACAAACAAAAATGGAATTTATTTTTTGAAAATAAAACCACAGAAATCTGTTCATTCTTATCTGTTCTGTTCCCAAAATAATTAGAAAAGACAAATTTAAATTATAGAAACATAACCAGAAAGAATTTGTTAAAAATTTGCTTTACAAAATAAAGTTGGACGCCATCTAGTTTTTTTAAGAAAAATAATGAAGGTAAAAAAACTGAAAACGCCAAAAACCGTTTTCAAATAATCGAAATATATGAACGAAATTGAAAAATCGGAAAAGATTGATTTGTAAGCACACAACTACAATTTGAAAAGAAATATAAAAACTTATCAGAGAAACAGGATGACACCACGCACAGAGTATATTTGCAAACTGAGAGCAACGAAACGATATAAGAATAAGTGACAGTCAACTCAGCATTCACCTATTAAACATGAACTTGCGAATGTAAAAACGATCGTTCGACGCGTTTCTAAAATATCGAAGTAAATAATTTTAAATTAGAGGTGGGAGTAACTGAAGAATAAGTAACGCTCCTAAATAACTTATGAAAAATTCGTTAGATGTCGATAGACATGTTACAGAGTTCTCAAAGATTTCTGAGTTGAATGAATAATAATTATTTATCATCTCTTTACAACTTAACATACAATGAACGCGGAGAAAGATTTTCAAAAAATCGTTTATTGAAGAAAGTTACAAAACTCAAGATTCGAAGTAAAATCTAGACCGCCAATATAAAAAACGGCTGAAAAGGTTGAAAGTACAACAAAAGGTACAAGCACTCAACAGTTCAAGGAAATTCACAAGGCCTAGCTGTTTCAAAATATCATGTATTCAGGAGTTTGAACAATATAACATAATATATAAATCAAAACTTTCTATCAAATATCATACAAATACACACAACACACGCACGCGCTCATAATCAAGTAAATCGAATTAATGTCTTTGGAAAACCAGCTTCTATCCTAATAAATATGTGACATAAAGTGTATTAAATCACAAATTAATTTCGAGAAAACCTACAGATAATACTGGAAGCACTACGTACAAACTTGACAGATATTTGTTATTTGGACATCATCCAAATCTTAACGAAATCTAGACAGCGTTGGATTAATCGGCCCGAGACAAGCGACAAGACTCAAAATTAAATTCCGCAATCTATACAGAAATCCAGCGAGCATGACGACGAACCACTTCTATTCAAATCAGGAACGGACTTATCGTTGAACCACGACATTCCTAGGAGAAAAAGAATTTTTTCAGGGACACAAAATTCAATAAACCAGAAATTAAAAGTTTCTTTATGAGTATATGGAAATTGAATTATATAATATGGATATAAAGGGGTAAAAATAACAAGGATAAATTAAGGTATTGCCTAGAAGATATAAAAAATTGACTTATGTGGTTTTCACTGCAGTGGAGACTGCTGTTTAATGGTCTAGAATAATTTCTTGAAGGAAACAGAAATGTTCAAAAGATCTCATTTGATTTGAATACCAACAAGGGCACAACGTTTAGTACCAACACTGTATATTGAAGCTAAATATCTTTAAATTGTATCAATACTTTTTGCACGTGCCTACAATTGAATGGAAATAACCCTACAAATGGATTTCTTACGAATGTATATTTTGCTTAATGCCTCATTTAGATACTCGCCGACTACAGACGAATAGGCAGAAACAAAGAATAGTAAAAGATTTCTACAAATATTTGCAACACGACATTGTTCATCTACAACATTTGTTTAACCATCAAGAGAACGTGTCATAAAATAGTATATTAAAGTATAAGTGGATAAAGAGGTCTTTCAAACACGCGCGATTTTTCGAGCACGACGGCGCAGCCGAGGGCTCGAAATACAGCAAGTGTTTGAAATACCAGTTATCCACGAATATTTCACGCTATTTTTTTTATTGGTGCACTTTGGAATCATAAAATATTATTATTATATTATTACTACAAAAAAATGGAAGTCCATCCTCGATGCCCAGCCAAGTTTCGTGAACGTCAAATAGTATTTATTTTTAGTTGACGTTACGGGCTCTGTCAGATCAATAATCAAAAAGTTTCTTTATTTATATTTAAAGGGAAACAATGTATATATGAATATATAGATACATTTTGCAGAAAAAACCAAATAAGACATTGGTTCCCAATGATAATATACAATTTAAAAACTAATAAAAAAAGTTGTCATTGATACTTACGTTTCTCAAGTTGTTGTTGTTACCATGGGGACTTTAAAAAACGCGCGTGTTTGAAAGTTCGATTTAAACACGCTGACGCGTGCTTTAAAAAGGTAATATGTGGCATCAATAAAAAAAATATAAACAGCAATGGGCTGATTTTCACCCATAGTTCGATTTAAAATTCTGGTTCTGGATAAAAATCTGGTTCATAGCTGTGAGGAAGGAAATCTGCTTTTAATTTAGCAACAATATCTAACCATGAATTGAATTCACTACGATTATTAAGGTGTAAAAAGCACTGCCTCGAAATAACTCACAAAAGTGTAAAAATAATTTACTATCAGAAATACCTCGAGAAATTCTAAATACCTTAACTTTTTCCAAAAAGATATGAAGTGATTCATTCTTTCCAGAGAATGAAATGTTCCATTTGTATACTGGATCATGATGAGAATGTGAAACTGAAGAAGAAGCAAGAGGAACATGAGTATTATATGGCTCTTCACTATCAACAGAAATAAATGGAGGTGTCTATGTCTCTAAATCAGATTCAATTAAAAGTAGTTCCATATCTAAATAAATTTGAGTTTGAACTTGTGTTTTATTATCGGTGTCAACATTTAATCTATTTACCCTGTTGGTGAGATGAATTAACCTAGAAGTTTACTGCCTCGACCCTTACTCTGTGGAAACCTCCGAATGTCGTACCCGAACAAAAGGGCAACAAGCTTCAAGTGATGGTGGCAAGCACCAACTGCGAATTCAAATTTTGGAACCCCATATTTGGAATATTTTCTTCGTTCAATAAGTTGTTACATACCATAGCGTATATACTCCGGTTTGTGTCCAATTCCAAGGCCAAGGAACCAAGGCGCCACGGCCCCTTGTCCATATCAGAAATAAATTCTGCCTTAGTGCTGGTCCTTCGAAACTTACAGTTCAAATACTTTTCCAAGGATATTGAAATCCCTCAAACCCATTTCCGACAAAGGCATATTAGCCCTCAATCCTTTTATCAATGATAAAGGACTCCTCTGCGTCGGAGGCCGTTTGCTACATGTAGACGTTCCTCAGCCTCATAAGCATCCCGTGTTCCTTCCTGCAAAAAAAAACACGTAGTTTCCCTCCTGCTCAAGAGAGAGCATGTCAGATTGGGACACGCTGGTGCCCAATCCGTTCTTGGTAATGTCCTTTTGCAATATTGGCCCCTGAATGGAATCAGGGAAGTAAAAAGAGTGATTCATGAATGTATGACTATTTTCCGTTTCCGAACTGTTTCTGTTCAACAACTTATGTCCGACTTACCAGCAGTCAAGCCTTCGAGACCCTTTGAAAGGGTGGGCTTCGACTATGGTGGCCCTTTCTTTATAAAAACTTTCCGCCTCGGAAAGGCTCCTATCACAAAGTGCTACATGGCGGCTCTCATATGCATGACCACAAAGGCAATCCACTTGGAGCTAGTATCCTCCTTATCCACTGAAGCCTTCCTGCTCACGCCGAAGCGTTTCATTTCACGTAGGGGAATTCCTATCGTCATCTACAGTGACAACGCCACCAATTATGTAGGCGCCAGAAATCATTTGAAGGAATTGCGCGAATTCTTCTCTAATTCCAATTTATCCGATCACATCAAAACATTCGCTTCCGAAACCAGCTTCGAGTGGAAGTTCATTCCTCCTCGCAGTCCCCATTGGGGAGGTCTGTAGAAATCCGCTGTCCGTGGTGACAAAAGACACCTGCAACGTATCGCTGGAAACGCTCAACTTACCTTCGAGGATTTGAATACCGTTCTCACCCAAATTGAAACAATCCTAAACTCTAGACCATTGTGTCATATATCTAGTGATACCAATGACTTCCAAGTCCTAACTCCCGGCCATTTCCTGATTGGCTGTCCTTTAACCTCCTATCCTGACCACAGTGTCACACACCTGCCTGAAAACATACTTGCATACTGGCAAAGATGTTCTCAAATGCAACAGTACTTCTGGAAAAGATGGACTACATGGTACTTAAACCGTTTACAAAATCGTCCCAAATGGCTAGCCCCTTCGAAGAATCTCCAGGTCAATGACTTGTTCCTGTTGAAGGAAGATTATGCACCTCCCCTCCACTGGCCTTTGGCAAGAATTGTCGAGGTTATTCCTGGCGTGGACAAAAGGGTCCGAGCTATAAAACTCCGTACCAAAGAAGGCACATTCGTCAGACCGATTACCAAGGTTTGTCCTCTGCCCAGTGCAGACTCCAGTCCGTAATCAAGCGGACCGACTTGCACACAGTTGCTTCGTTGAATGCGTTCTCGGGTAGTCGTTCAACTATCAAAGACTTCATCAACAAAATCTCGGCAAACTTTTACAATTATTGTCTGCCACAAGATCTTCGACAAAAACTCAAAGACGCAAATCGCGCAGAAGGCATCCGCGATAGTGGGTGTAGGCTTCTGCATGGATCACTGTTCACATAACTAGGTTCTGTAAACTCCGAATCACTTATCTTAAAGAGGGGTAGCATTGGCACATGAAAATGTGTTAAGTTATCCCTCTCTAAAAATAAAAACATATCCTAAACAAACTATTAAACTAAAATCAACGTCAGTCATGTTGCTGCCTCCAAATCTAATTTCCCCCGTTTCATTTTTGAAACCCTGTTTTTTAGCTACTTTCCAGGGATAACTGAGCCGAAAGATTCTGGGAGTATAAACTATGTTAGGGACAAAGTTAATATTGAGAACCACAACAAATGGATAATGCTCGTCGAGGCAAGGAGCCATATAAACCTCGAGAAGAACACAAGCAATCAAGAGATCGCCAGACCACCGGCAAACTCTGTATTTCTTAGATTGATTGTAATTTAGGGTTAAACATCAATAAAGACCATTTTAAATTAAAATTAGTCTTTCGATGATAGTATCGTCGCGCCATTTCATTCGCCCGTTGTTCCACCTTTCCTTGCTTTTCCTTCTTATTGAAATCAGAGATTTCAACAGGCGGGTGTATGTTGAAACCACACGTTCAACAATTTGTATTTTCATGTATAGTGTTCAGAACACATCCGAACAGTGATTTTATTTGTCTTGTCTCTACGCAACTTGTTTTAGATATATAAATGAATAAATATCAGTGTCAGTGTCAACAAATTTTTCCAACCAGTACGGTTTCCCAGTTAAGACCTAAATGTTTAAGTATTTACAGAAATTAATACATTCCGTCCTTCCTGCATAAGTGCATTTTTTTGTAAAAGGTTAAAGATAAGTTATTTTTATAGTGTATATAGTGTTTTGGAAACTAAAAGGAGAAAAAAGTAAGATTGTTCTTTTATTCTTAGATCAAACTGAAAGGCTTGTCCCCATTCATTGTTTCCTCTGTATATATTTCTGACGTCAGTTAAAGCTTATTAAATATTACTGGATTGTTGTCGAGATAACAGTTTGTTTATTTTTGCCCAGAACCGGCTACTACGAAGACGCAGTCCGCTAATCGAAGGCAGATTTCTCAAAACTGTGTTACGGTAAAACGGCCGTAACAACATCGCTGGACAATTTCCGACGACAGAAAATGGTGGTAAATACATCCTGGTAGTAATGGATTATGTCACAAAGTAGGTGAAAATTTATGCGATCTCAAATCAAGTAAATTCACTGGTGAAAGAATTTATCAGCCGATATGGAGTGCTCTTGGAAGTCCACAGCGATTAAGGAATAAATTTCGAGAGCCCGGTATTCCATGAAATTTGTGACAAGCTCGGAATGAAGAAGGCCAGGACAACAGCGTTGCATCCACAATCAGATGGAATGGTCGAGAGAATGAACAGGACCATTGGAAAATACCTGTCCAGAGTAGTTTCCACCCACAGAGAGATATTAGGACCAGTATCTTTCCCTATTTGTGTTGGCTTATCGATCTGCCGTAAATGAGTCCACGGGTGAAACACCTGCGAAAATCCTATTTGGACGTGAAATGATGCTTCCTTGTGACCTGGAATTTGGCTGTCGGTCTGGCGAAGATCTAGCAGGGGAAGATTACGTGATCCAATTGAGAAGAAGGATGGACGATGTGCACGAATTGGTTCGGACGAATCTTCAGGTTGCCAGCGGCAGAATGAAAAAATGGTACGATACGCAGGCCACAGAGGGCACTTCCAGGGAAGGGGACAAAATATGGTTACACAAGGAAGAAAGAATTTTCTCCAAAACTACAGAAATAATGGGAAGGTCCGTATTCAATAAAGAAGAGGATCAACGACATCATCTATCGTATAAGCAAGATCCCCAATGGACAACAGAGAGTAGTCCACCAAAACCGACTAGCGCCATTCGCCATGATAAAGAGTAAAAAGTGCGCTATAAACAATAAGAGTCCGACCCAGCCTTCGAAGAATTTATGGACGCATACGGAGGTACCGGGAAAGCTAGACACGGAGTCACTACAGAACAAAGACAAGATTTGTTCACTCTCCCGGAAGATTATTCACTGGCATACAACATCTCCGCCAGTAACAAACACGCACAAGGGTTGGTAACCGTCTTTCGAAAGATGTTTGGACATTTAGAAAAACTTGAAGATCAGATGTCAGCCCCTGGCAAGATTATTATTTTATTTATCGTATGGCACAGTAACACATGACATAAATTAATTCAATAGAAAATGAAAAATATAAACTTAAATATATAGGTATATGACACACGTATCAAATTACAGACAAACATCTAATTTACAAATATAATCAATCGCTTCTTTGGTAGCTATCAGGAAGTCGTTGAAATTGCCGTTGTAGGCTCTTTTCTGGCACTCTGTAACGATGTGGTCAACTGTTTGATTAGCCACACCGCAGTCACATGCTGGAGATGGTGTTTTTCCCCACTTGTAGAGTGAATCCCCGCACCTACCATGGCCAGTGCGTATTCGGTTAATGGAGGTCCATATTTTCCGTGGTTGCTTATAGGCAGGTGGCTTCTCTGTTATACAAGGAAGATCTCTACAGTGGGCTGGACAGGCGTCTCTCCATTCTCGTTCCCAAAAGTGTGCAGAATCAAACTCTAAGGCATCCAGCTCTTTGGCGGTTCTCATGGGGGGTCTTCTGGAACGCAGTCTGTTCTTGTCCAAGTCGCTTACGTCGGCGTGTATAGGCAGTAACGGATTTTCTTGAATTTTTTCATACTCACGAAGGAGGGCAGATTTACGTCGGAGGTCTGGTGGGGGTATGTGGCTTAGCACAGGAAGCCAGTGTATGGGAGTAGATTTCAGGGTGCCAGATACAATCCTCATGGTATTATTTAATTGGACATCAACTTTATGTGTGTGTGCACTGTTTATCCAAACAGGAGCACTGTGTTCTGCAGCCGAATAAACAAGTCCGATTGCTGAGGTGCGTAAGGTGTTAGCAGAAGAGCCCCATGTTGTGCCACAAAGTTTGTGAAGGATGTTTGGCAGCTGTGTTTCCTAAATGTTTTCTGTAGGACAGCGTTCTATCCAAAGTAACTCCTAGATATTTTGGGTGAGTGTTGTGGTGCAGGAGTCTTCCCTCGAAGTAAACTTGGAGTTCTCTGGCTGCATCTTTGTTGCAGAGGTGGAAACAAGACGTCTCTGTCTTAGTAGGATTGGTCCTCATCTCCACTTGCGAAAGTAAGTTCCTAGTGTTCTTAGGTCAACTGTTAACGTTTCTTCAGTTTCCTCAAAAGATTGATGTCTGGTAGCTATGACCCAATCGTCCGCATAGCCAAATTTTCTCGATTTAGTCTCCGGCATATCAGATAAGTATAGGCTGAAGAGCAGTGGGGCCAAAACAGATCCTTGTGGTAGCCCTTCGTTCAGTATCTTTGAAGAGCTTATTTGATTGTGGAGTATAACCTGGAAAGTTCTATTTGCGCGCATATTATCAACAAGTCTAATTGTTCTTGCACATGGAATTATTTGTATGAGCTTATATAGGAGACCGTGTCTCCACACTGTATCATAAGCTGCTGACAAGTCAATAAAGGCGGCCGATGTTTTTAACTTTTTTTGGAATCCTGCTTCTATATGCGTTGTTAACGACATAACCTGGTCTGTGCAGCTTCTCTTTGGTCGAAATCCAACCTGCTCAATTGGAACTCGCTCAATAATTTTAGTCCCTATTCTATTAAGAAGTACTCTTTCTAGGAGTTTATATATCATGCTCAGCAGTGCTATGGGGCGATAACTTTTTGGATCGTCATCCGGTTTCCCAGGTTTCAAATTAGCAATGATTTTTGATTGCTTCATTGCGTGAGGAATTTTACCCTTCTCCATGATATCTGTGAAGAACACAGCTAGCCATTTCTTAGTGTATTTTCCGCAATTTAGAAGGAACTCTGAGTGGATCCCGTCGGGTACTGGGGCCTTTCCAGACTTAATATCCTTAAGAGCCTCTGTTATGTCGTCAATAGTGAATGGGCTAGAGAAATCGGTTAGCTCTTCACAAGAGGTCTTTAGTTTCGTGAGCTCATGTTTGACTTGAGTGGCGTGGTCTCTGTCCTTTGGTGTTCTGGAGACGGATACAATATGTGTTGCTATTTTATTCGCTGATAATTTTTTGTCAGTATTCGTTGTTTTATGATCACCGCCCAGTTTTCTTAAAAGTGACCAGGCCTTCCTACTAGATATTTTGAAATCTAAACCTTCAACAGTTTCCGTCCACATCTCGCGCCGCGCCGCATCCACTTTAAGCAGTAAGTCATCCGCAATTTCTCTGTCCCCGCTCTCTAGGAAACGCTCATACTCTTGCTCACATTCATCGGTCCACCCTGGTACGTATTCTTTACAGTAGCCTTTGGGGATGGTCTTCTTCGCTGTTTCGATTGTAGCGTTCACAAACCTCTGGTAATTACCTGCTTCAGGGAGAACCCAACCAAGGCATTTATCAAGACCACCGGAAAAATCATCCCAACGTGCCTTCCTGAAGTTCCATCTTAGGCGAGGAAAAGACCTAACCAGAGGGATACTCATTCCGACTCTAATCATCGCTGGTCGATGTTGACTGTGTGGAAAGTCTAACATAATTGTGCGAGTAGCGTGAACTGGCATACCTTCATCATCTGTGCTCACAAAGCAGAGATCAGGGTTATATTCTTGATTCCACGCTGCTGATTTAAAGGATCCCCGGTCTTTTGCATTGAAGATAAGGTACGTCTTATTGTCTTCTGACCAGTCTATTAGAGTTTCACCGTTGTTGTCGTTGTTCTTATACTTCCATTGAGTGTGGTGGCTGTTAAAATCTCCCACATAGACAGCCGGGTGCGGCAGAGTTGTAAGCACATTCGGTGGCCATGAGTTGCCGGGAGGTTTATATATATTGTTGATGGTTATATCCCCAATTTTAACAATTACTTGCTGGATATTGTCCGAATCCGATGCCGAGCAGAACTGTGCATTCTCAATATTGGAGCGAACGTAGGTGGCCACGCCATAAGCACGATGGTATACAGCTCCCAACAGGTCGTATCCTGGTATGGTGCCTCTTTTAGTTAGTTGTTCTATATTTTCCGTATGGGTTTCCTGTATAGCGACAACGTCGATATCATTAGATCTTAGAATTTTTTCTAGAACTTGGCATTTTGCCCAGCTTGTTCCTTCTATATTAAGTTGGCATATCTTGAGACTAGGTCCAAGACTTTTAGTCAATAGGTCCTGAGAAGGGCCGTTTGGGTTTTTTAGCTTAGCATTCATCATGTGTTTTAGCCAGGAGATCACAATGATTATCTGGCTGCCAAGATTGTTAGTTCTTTAGCGTTACCCAGGGTGCACCACGAGGAGGCGAACTAACATTGCACCCCCCTGGCAAGATACTGAGACTCAAACATAATTCGAGGTACGTCTTCTACCTGGTAATTAGAAATGAATTTACAGATCGATCCACCTACCGGGATGTGTGGGAAGCGCTACGAAGCCTTCGAGATCATGTGTTGGAATCCCACGTGGAGAGACTAGCAATGCTTAGGATAGAGAGCAAACAATTGGATTGGCGCGTCCTCAGGAACATGATAGAGGGAATTTTCCGAGATGCCGGTGTCCACATATCAATTTGCAGCTATACCACTCGTTATCGGTACCCGTTGAAGACGGTGCCCTGTTATTTCCATACTACCGGAAAATGCAGATATGGGTCCAGTTCCGGCTACACAGAAGTTCCAGGAGGAACTTCGTTTTAAGGAGAGGGTAATGTTACGAAATAACACGGGTGTTATCCCTGAATCCGACTCTGTCTAAGCCATGTATGAAAGTTGATATTTTAGCTAACGCTCCGGGATTTCTTTGAACTGTTTATCGCTATTTTTTGTGACTATTCTTATCTACACATTTCGAGTATTATCTAGACAATTCCAGGAAGGCGATTGTTTTTGTGTAAGCCTCAATCTAGAATTATCTAGAAATAAGGCACTTATATATAAAGAATAACGACCAGCGGGAAGAGTCAGTTTATAATTTGAGATCGTGAGATAAACAGTAAGCAAGTGAATATTTGTTAAGTCTAAGCAAATAAACAGTAGTGAAGTGTTTATATAAATTAGTTTAAGTGCATATACTGTGTATATAATATAAATTAGTAAATAGTTTAGTGAACGAATAAATTAAGTGAGTAGACCTACCGTGTGAATGAATTTATCCCACCCGTCGTTATAAACTTTTAAATAAATAAGAAAAACATTATATATCATCAATCGGTTTTCTAACAGCTGCCGACGACTACTGATATTGTTTTATAAAAATGGAGGCTGGTAGGCTATCCTTATTAGATTAGACTAATATTTTTTTGTGTAAGTTCAGGTTATGGGATTATGGTCAATAAAACAATGAAAACCTATTATTTTTTCAGCCTACGTTTCGACCTTTATTGGGTCATCTTCAGGGCGTCAAAATTGATTTTCTTCTTGTAAAAATTTCCTATAATATCAAGCCTTCCAAAAACCATTTTTTATCAAAAAGGAAATAACATTTCAGTTTATTGTGTGTGTTCATGTTTGGATACGGTGGGAACCCGTATCCAAACAAAGCCAAAGCCAAATTCGTGGTAAATGCATGCGTAGTTTGAGTCGTACAATATCGACCGACTAATGGCCCTGTGATGAAAATTTCAAAGTTATTCTTGGCGCTTAACGTGTATTTCTTTGACCGACACTCTGTACTTTTTCAGGTATACGATTTCTAACGAAATGTAAATATTGTAATGTGAGGTACTGAATAATTGGGGAATATCAAATTAATTACGATCAACAACAATGTACATAAAGTCTACTAACAACTCCCGTTAACAATAATTATGCTTTGTTATGCTGCGACCCAAACGTATCTCACTCAATCAAGTTTATCCCCGGTTCCACAGAAGATAGTTCAAATTAATTAATCTACCTATAGCCATGTAAATTCGATAAGTTATAGTGGGTGTCCCGGAACTAATAGGAAAAAGTCGGGAGCATATAGTATGAGCTAAAATAATGTTCATAGAAATGTTTTCAATTCATTCCCTTCGTTTCGAATTATAGGCCTCCAAAGTTTGAGTTTTGAAATAGTTTTTTATTCTCAATTTTCGTACTGTCCATTTAATCTTTATACAATTTTCAGCATCTTTATAATGTATGTATATGTGTATTTTGGTAAGGTAAATATATTTACAAGAGTGCCTTGGAGCCAGAGACAAACTACTCGTAATGGTAAGCGATCCAAAATTTTTGTAGCGATGACACACCATAAACGGCAATATCGAAAATAACTTCCCCACACCTTAAGCCTGTTGGAATTTGATAAAGTAAGCCGTTTGGCTGATATTCAAGAGTCACCTACTGTACTAGAAAGGAATAACTTACAACAAAATTTGAAATATTAGTTTTTTGTCAAAAAGAGGTGGCGAAGGTCCTGTACGAAGTGTACGTACTGTGGATAGTGAACAAGTCTTTTATATGCAGTTGATAATGAGGCATCAACGAGTATACGAAAACTATCAAGACAGATAAATAGATTTTCAGAGGTGGCTTGTGGCCTATTTCACTGCGACCTTTTCAGATCTATTGTGGTCCTCTAAATCTAGATTACATTTCCCAGCCTTATTCTCCTGTCGTGAATCCCTATATAATTAATTTTAGGCATTATAGAAATTGAAATATGAAGGTCATAAGACGATTAATATTTTAAATTACAAGTTATTGCGAGCATATTGTAAACTGCGTGATAACAAGTATATACAAACCAAATCATAGTTTATGCAAACACAGTTTTCAGCCATGGAATTCATCTTGACTGAAATCGCGTCACCTTGATCTTTATATAATATAAGCTGTTGACCAGCTGATTGTGTAGATATAGTGATATATACAGTAATATAGTAATGTATTAGTAAAAATAGTGGACGTAGGTTAGTGTTGCATGTTATGAATAACTTATATGGTATGTGTTAGTAAGTGCAACGTATTCCGCTCTATGTAAGTACCAGTTTTAGTCATAATAAACCAACCAATGATTTTGTATGAAGATTTGCTACGAGGCTCAATGGTAGTGACACGAGCCTATTCTTGTGGAGAATTGGTGTCAGCATTTCAGGGCCCATTCACAACATCAGACTCCTTATGAAGTCTATCAGCTCAGAGACGGAATCTTTCATGTAGTTTCTTGCCTGTGGTTCTCCTGTGCTTAGTACCGAGAATCGCTTCTGTTAAACTGTCGCAGTTACATAGAATGTGCTCCGCAGTTTCTTCCTCTGATCGACAGAATCTACATAAGGACTCCCTTGCCAACACCATCAATTTTAGATGCCTATTAAACTTACAATGCCCTGTTAACAGATCCACAATAGCTTTTACAGCTTTCCTGTCTTTACGCAACACATATGCAAACAAGGCAAGCTTTAACAGACAGAACTATACTACACTGCAATTCTATTAGACATATTTTGCTCTTTAAAGTGCAAAGAAACAACTTTCGTAGACTAAAAAAGTTCGTGAAAGTGGGAGGAGTCGTATTGAGCATTTATTAGATTAACGTTAGTTGTTAGTGAGGGAATTATTTTTATTCTAATGCTTTTTAACTTGTATTTTTTGACGTTTTTTTAATGGTTTAATAACTTTGTGTGGGGTAGCAACGTGGCTATTAAAGTGAAATATTCAATCGAATTTTCAGCTACATTTTATTCGTAATTTCAGAATTTGTAATTTAAATCAATTGATTTCTAGTATTTTAGACAAAAATTTAGAGTACTTTAGTGGAATAATGCAAGAAAACAGTTTATTTATAAAAACAGAAGCGATATCCTGTGAATAAAAAAGGAGGTTATCTGATAAAGTTGAGTTTCAACAAAAATCAAGAAATGTCACGTCGAAATTAATTCCGGTATTACCAAACTGATTTGAATTTCTAAAGCTTTTAAGAATCAGTGGAAATTATAAAATTTACATTTAGGAATTATAGTTTACAAATAGAAGGAGTAAATTGAATTAGTGCCTAGCCTCTGAGAAGTGGATTCATGTGAAAACTCTCCTTACGGGTACATTTAAGCGAATCGGGGTATCCGAAATTCACCTATTCCCCTATCCTAAAAAAAGATAACATATAAATATGGACGGCAGTTTCAACGAAGTACAAAATTGTTCAGAACGCCGCCAAATCCGACACTGGAATCAGGTGATAAATTGGATCTAATAGTGGCGATAATGAAAGAAATGAACAGGGACCAAAAATAAACGGTTTTAAAGATTAAAACTAACTTTTCCTCATCTGTGGCCCTGAACAATATTCTATCATAAAATTGTTACTTATATACACTTCGGAGCATATATCGTGCTAATAAACCGAAATTTCTCCAAAAATTTAGTATATCTGGATTTATAGGACCCGCTGTACTCGCTCTAGTCAACTGAAAATCAATAGGGTACATCTGTGAGACACCTTGAACAATATTCAATCAAAAAATTGATCAATCGAATACTCTCTGGAGGCTGCATCGTGCTAACAAACTGAAAATTCTCCAAAAATAACCAAAATGTGGTACTTCAAGTACCATAGCACTTGTTGTACTGCTTTAGTAAGCTGAATATCAACAAGTTCATCTTTGAGACGCCCTGAATAATATCCAATCATAAAATTGGTCACTTGTATATACTCCGGAAGCTGTATCGTGTTAACAAACTGAAACATCTCCAAAAATGACAAAAATATCGTACTTAAAGTACTATAGCACCTATTGTATTGGCTCTGGTGAGCTGAAAATCAATAGAGTTCATCAGTGAGATGTCCTGAATTATATTCAATCATAAAATTGGTGACTTGTTGAACTTCGGAGGCTGTATCGTGCTTACAAAATGAAATTTCTCAAAAAATGACAAAATGTCGTACTTTAAGTACCATAGCAGCCGTTGTACTGGCTCTGGTGAGCTGAAATTCAATAGGGTTCATCTGTGACATGTCTTTAATAATATTCAATCATAAAATTGATGACTTATTGCACTCCGGAGGCTGTATCGTGTAAGGATAAGTGGCCGACGACAACGACGACAACATACACACAGAACTGGAAATTAGAAGACATTTAAGAAACCCACAATATGAAGTTGTCAATGAACAGTTAAATCTAGGGAATTCTCCACTAATAAACTGTGATAATTGTAAAGATCAGCAGATATAGTTTTCCTGGTTTTCTATATCATTGCACAGTTATACTGATCTTAATTGGAAAAATGATATCCAGGATATCACCATAGGGCTAATAATATCTAAGCTTCAATATTTGTAATATCACATCTTCTTCTTTTTTCTATAAACATATATTAAGCCAATCACAAGTTAGGTTACTTCTTGGTCTAGCCAAAATTAACTACTAAACATCAGGTAGGCATAAAATGAAATGTAACTTCTGTCATTCTGACGATGATATTGATTTATCGAAACAACTGTCAATTTTTTAGAATTTTCAATAACTTGTATTATATCGTGGAATTAACTAGAGACCTTGAGTTTCATTTAAAAACACTAATACAAACAGTATTTTTTTCTAGAAACCATTTTTTCGTGTTGTTGTTGATGGAAAACGTAAAAATAACTCAAAAAAATTTCAAAATTCCAACGTTTTTTGGGGTAAACCAATACTTTTCTCGCATATAGATAGGTTGGGCGGAAATGTATTATATCAAATTAGAACAAAGGGAAATTAAAAAAGATTAAAGAGCAAAAAAGTCTTAACAACGATGTACTGATGAAACTAAAACTGGAAAATCATGCATTGAAGGAAGAGAATCTTGAGATAATGAAGGACGACGCCAAAATAAGAGATGAACTGAAAAACAATAGAAGTACTGAAAAAAGAGGATCTAGGAATTTTCTTCGAAAGCAATTCTTCGAAAACAATTCTTCGAAAACAATTCTTCGGAAAACAATTCTTCGATAATGCGATTCTTCGAATACCATATTCTTCGAATAAACAATTCTTCGACTAATAATTCTTCGACAGCTTTATTATTTGGATTTACTAAAATCTGGGATAAGTTTTCATTAGACAATAATCAATATTTCTCGCATGATATATAAACGTATGATGCGGAACATACTAATAATAAATGAGAATTATAAGGTCATTTTCTTTTTTGAGAATACCTAGGAACTGGAAGTAAAACACTACTTTTTTTATTTGTTATAATTATGTCAACATTTTATTAATAAATTACAGTAAAAGTTTACAGTACAGTAAAAGGTTACAGTAAAAATTACAGATAAATGACATAAATACTATCAAATACCAAGGTAAGAAAAATATTATAGATTAATATGATATGTTGTGAGCTAAACCTCTAATGTATTCTATTATATTATTTTTATCATACTGATTTACAAGAGTTTTGATTCGTTGATTACAATCTTTGTACTTCTTTCTTGGTGTTTGTGGTTCAAATCCGCTTAAATATTGTTCTACACGAAGTTCATTTAGACTTTGCTCATTTTTTATACATTTTATAAATTTCCACAAGTTGGGGTGAACTGCTGATACTTGTGTTTCAAAACTTCGATGCCATCCTTCTACCGAATTATTTGTTCTCGGTAAATCATCCAAAACTGTTTGATATAGATTCCACAATTCGTATGGATATTGTGGTGGTTTTCGCTGTTTTCGATTTGGTCGCCCAATCCACGTATCTTCAAAATAATTAATAACACTTTCGGCTTCTGACGGAAATATTCCACTATCATATAATTGTTCAAAAGCCATAACTATATCATCCACTGGGACAGAAGCAATAGCACACAACATTTTTAGTTTGAAAGCAAATTCACTGTCAGTCTCATAGCGTTTTTTTAATCCATTCCTTTGAATCATTCGAAAAATGCATTGACTGAAGTGGAAAAAATAGCCTCTTTTTCTACAACTTGGAAAAGCACTATTGCAGGCATTATTCAATGCTTTTTCGAAGTCAGTGGTAATCGTTGCAGGCACTAAAGATGATTTCAAATTTTTAAGTTCTTGAAAAAATTGATCATAAATTCGTTCTGATTTTTTTGGTAAGAGTGCATAAACGAAAGGTACCGATAAATTGTGTTGCAGTCCGTGAACGGTTAGTAATTGTTGGAATGATAACGGCACAGTTTTAAATGTGCCATCAATATACCAATGCTTACTGTTAGACAATAATTGGAGATTTTGTTCTGTAGTAAAAATTAATATTCTCTCGTCCACTGGACCGGCATCATATAGCAAAAAAATTTCATTTTTGTAGGTTTTCGTATATTCCTCCAAAAATATTATTTCGCTTCTATTAGTAGGAAGAGCTGGTCCTTGTAGATTTTTTTGTCTGATATTGCGAATACTCCGTTTCATACTGCTAACACTTGGAAGCTTGGGAGCTGCCGTTATGGAACATGTAGTCGAAGCAATTGATATAATTCTGTGCGGAGGATCATTACTTATTTTCGAGTTGATTCGAATTTTTTCGTACACTTTGGTCGCTTCCACCTCTGAGGCGTCAGCAATATGATTATGTTCTTTTGTTATTTTACTGATTTTATCGTCGACAGTAATTATTCTCGCTGGACAGTTTGTTTTTCTTTTTTCAAAAAAATGCGCACTTCCAATACACTTTTTCACCTTTTTCAACATCTTTAAAATAAAAATGTCCCTCGAACAACAATTTACGTTTTCCTTTTTCTGAACAAACAAATTCTGCATCCATATTTACTTGCACAGGGTTAAATTAAAACTAATTTTATTTTATGGAAAACAATCCCTTTTATACCCACTCAGGTCAGTTGCAAACTTGGGATTAGATAAATTATACCTGATTTATATCACAAACAAATTCTGCATCTAATTTCCAAGGGATTATCGTCAGTTGCAAGCTTGGGATTAGATAAATTATACCTGATTTATATCTCTGAACAAAGTCATTCCTTTTGGATAATTCGAAGAATTGTTATTCGAAGAATTATTAGTCGAAGAATTGTTTATTCGAAGAATTGCATTTTCGAAGAATTGATTTTCGAAGAATTGTTTTCGAAGAATTGTTTTCGAAGAATTGCTTTCGAAGAATTTTCCGGATACCGAAAAAAGAAGGGAAGAAAAGAAACGCACTATTGCATGGATTGAAAATCAACACAAAGGAATGCCCGATTCTTAAAGAAGTTGTCAAAACTTTTGTAAAGGATCCTTTGAAAATAGATAATAATCTGCGATCAGTAATAAAAACAGGTGAAAGGACCTACATCATAACGTTGGATAACGAAAATAAAAATAAAAGAAATTATGATAAATAAGGCAAAATTAGAGTATATGATAGGCGATCACCCTTTCTTCAGTGATGACTTCACTAGAAAAGAAAGGGAAAGGCAGAAGCAATTGAGAAAGTTTCTCAAAGCACAATGGGAAAATGGCAAGGTGGTAAAAATAGGGTATAACAAGGCAGTTGTAAATGTAAAGGAAAACGCTAAAAGCTAATAAATTGCAGTCAGGGCAGAAAAGAAAAATAGAAAAAGTAGTCAGTAAGGAAAACATGCTCATGATGGGAACTTGGAATGTCCAAAGTTTATTTGCAAGAGGTAGCCTGAAACAACTGGTGAGAGAAATAAGAAAATACAAAAGAGACATAGCGGAAATCCAGGAAACAAAACAACAAGGAAATGAAGACATCGAAATAGGGGACATGATACTCTTTGAAAGTGGAGGAAAATCAAGATTGTTTGGAACTAGCTTTCTAGTAAAAAAACTGAAAAAGAAAGTAATGTAATTCATCCCTATATCACACAGAATATGCTCTATCAGGTTGAAAGGAAATGAAATGAAAAACCATCATTGTTAATATACATGCTCCTACGGAAGAGAAGTGGAAGGACACATTATATGAGGAGTTCACAAGAATATACGAAAGATTAAGTAACTGAAAAACATAAAAAACACAAAGTTTCAAACGACAATGGACAAAAATTAAAATCTTTTGCAGTAGAAAATAACATAATGACAATAAGTAGTACTCAACAACAAAAAAGGGTATCTACAAAGAAACTTGGATTTCCCCTGGTGGCAAATTATGCAACCAAATAGACCATGTTCTGATAGATAAGAAACATAGAAAGCTCATTACTAAAATAAGAAGTGTGAGAGGCGCTGAAGTTGGTTCACTTCTTAGTAAAAATAGAATGTAAAGAGGTTATAACACCGACCAATGAAAACAAATCGAAAAACCAAAGGTATGATATTGATGTATTAAAAGAAGCCTCAAATATTAATAGGTAGGAAGAGCAAATAAATAATAATTCATTGGAATTAAAAACCATCAGGAAAATAGAAAAAAATTCTTTGTATGTGATAGTTGTGTGTTCTTTTAATGATTTCCATTCATTCTTTAATATATGGATTATTAGTTCGTTTGGAATGTTGGTACACATTGAGACTACGTCTAGAGAAATAATGCTATAATTGTTTGGTATTTCAACAATATCTAAAATATGTTTAAGTGTGAACGAATCTTTTATATAGAATTCATTTTTGTTAATTATTTGTGAGAAGCAGTTTGACAACTACTTAGACAGTTCGTAAAAGTGAGATTGAACATAAGAAACTGTTGGTCGTAATGGTATGGTATTATGTATTTATAATTGTTTACATTCCGTTGCACTGATTGATTGATTGAGCTTTTTAACGAATTAATAATTTTTTTCTTAAAAAGATTTTGTTTCATCTAATTTTATTTTTTGATATACATTTGTATTGTTTAATGTTACATTAATTTTTGAGTCATAATCTTTAGTGTTCATTAATCTCTCCTTTACAAACTATGTATTTGCAAACTCTCTATCACAAATAATTAACGAAATAATAACCAATATATTAAAGAATAAATGGAAATAATTAAAAGGACACACAACTCTCACATACGAAGGATTTATAGAAGGAATAGGTAATGCTAATCCAAAACAATAATTTTTTCAATAACAAAATTATTTCTTTAAACAATCCACTATGGATTCACCAATTTCTTCAACTCTCGCACAAATTGTAATGGAATACCTTGAAAAAAATGTACAAAATCCAATAAATTTTAATACATTATTTTTTAAAAGATATGTTGATGATTGCTTAGCTGACCTTCCATCCAATCATATAAATCATATACCGATTGCTTTCAATAATCTTAATTTTAGTAAAATTACAACAATACATTTTATCAAAGAAACATCAACAGGTCGCTACTTAAATTACCATTCCAATCACCCCAATTCACAAAAAAACAGCGTAATCATAGGATTGGTAGATCTAGCCATTACACTCACATCACCTGAATCACGTCCATAAATTTGATCCCAAACAAAAACAATACTCCAAAACAATCATTATCCTTCCAAACATATTGACAGAATTAATAAACAACGCACACACAAATTTTACAATAAAAGACAGTTCCGATCAACACAAACCTATACAATAGCTACTCTTACATATATCGAAATGCCAGACACAAATCATCTCTCAGAAAAACTAAACTATATATTATATATCATAAAGGTTTGTCATAAGGCACCAATAGTTAAAAAGTCATATAAAATATTCAACAGAATCAAACATCATATAGGTAATCTATACCATGTTTAGACTGTCCCAAAAAGTGTATATGTATGTAAATATACAAAAAATGCCTCTACCGCGCTTCATACACATGGGAAAAATAAAAACATAAATTTCACTTTAATAATACTAAAATATTAGCCCAAGATTCTAATTACAAAAAATTAACAATAAAAGAAATCATACAGATAAAAAAGGAGGACAATACAATTAATGAGAAACAAGATATTAAAAACCTAAGTCAAATATACTATATTTACTATAAAGATAATATTGACTTTATGAATGTCCATTGTATATTGTCAGAAGTTGTTTCTTAGGCAGGTGTTCTGATTTTATTATTTATGAACATTGTATTATCAGTGACTTGTTTTTGTCATTCTCTATGTGTATAATTTATTTGTATCATAGTCCAATTATTAACTATGCATTAAGAATTTGTCAATCAACGAAATCGTACATATAAAAAAAGAAATGAATGTGGTGAATGATAAACAAGACGTAAAGAATTAAAGTCAAATCTACTATAATTTGATTATGTAATAAATTTAGTGACCAAAATACATACATCTAAAAACAAAATAAAAAAAGTAGACACTTTTGATTTTACCCGTATGTCGTGAATTTGCTTCTAAGGTAAATACCTTTATCATTGTATCAACAAACTAGTTTTTATATATGTCTTTGCATACCTACTGAATTTCCGTGGAATGAGTTGTGATATTTGAATATCATCGACTATTACAGTAGGTGAATCTTGGACATAGTATCAATAAATTACACTCTACTCGGTAATTTTTTTTTATTGAAACATGTCGCATCCACCAAAAGGTTATTAGCGACAATACAATAATATAATAACATTAGATCTTATACAATAAGTTTATAGATTCTAAATAGTCTATGATTCGCCTATGATATTGACAGTCTTTTCCGAGGAGAACTTCCAAACTGTTCGGAAAATTATTTGTTGCTCGTTCGACTGTGTATTTTGGACATGCAATAAGGACATGTTTTATGCTATCTACGACATTACACGTTGTACACATCGGGGGTTCACTATTTGTGAATAAATGGGAATGAGTATATCTTGAGTGACCTAGTCGAAGCCGCGTTAATACAACTTGTATTTTCCTACTTTTAGTAGTAGGTTGCCATGGAGATATATTACTCTTTACTTCCCTTAGTTTTGAACTGGAATTCGACCACTCGCGATCCCACGCACTATACACTTTCATTTTAAAGAATGCTTTTAAATCACTAGCAACGCTTCGACACTCACTTTCCGAATTAATATTAAAGATCGCATCACGCGCACTAGCGTCTGCTTTGTCGTTGCCTTCGATTCCAATATGCGATGGTATCCATATAAACTTGACGCTTCTAGAATTCAACTCGGCTTCCAGTAATTCAGCCTTTATTAGTTTTCCAATAGGGTTTTGTTGGTATATTTGCTGCAAACTTTTTAAAGCATTGAGGGAGTCGCTAAGAATGAGGCTGTTTGAAAATGTCAGCGAGTTTGCGAGTTGGAGAGCTTTGTATAAAGCAAAAAGTTCAGCAGAGAAAATACTGAGGCTGGGAGGAAGTCTGTATTGGGAAATATTCCCCGAATTTACAATGGCAGCCCCTACCCCTGTTTCACATTTTGATGCATCAGTGTATATTTTATTGCAATCACAGTATTGTTGTTCCAAAATTAAATTAAATTTGTCCCTTAATGTTGCTGAGTTTACTTCGTTTTTGTTAAATATACTTAGTGTTGTATTAACGCTAGGGGTTTTGATGGTCCAGGGTGGAGGATGATCCAAGTCCACAGGAAATACAGGAGGAAATTGAATGTCCAAATTATTTAGGAATATTCTTATCCTTTCGTAGTAAGGTTTAGCTGTTTGGGGCTTATTGCTGAAGTGATGTAGATATTTATTGGTGAATGTGTTATTATAAAGGGGCTTGTTTTTATTCGATGCAATTGAGGTAGCATGTGATAGTGTTAGATACATTCTTCGATAATGTAGAGGAGGTTCACCCGTTTCACTATGAATACTATCAACAGGAGTTGTTCTAAAAGCTCCAAGAGCAATTCTAAGCCCATGATTGTGAACAGTATCAAGTAATTTTAATGTTGTTTTAGATGCAGAGGCGTAAGCAATTGATCCATAGTCTATTTTAGATCTTATTAAACTTTTGTAGATATTTAGCAGCATATTATAATCAGATCCCCAGTGTTTGTTACTTAATGTCTTCATTATGTTTAGCCTTTTATGACATGATAATATGGTTTGCTTTATATGTTCTTTCCAAGAAAGTTTTTGGTCCAACCACATTCCGAGAAATTTAACAGATGGCTTGAATGAAATAACTTCATCGTATAGAATGAGTTTTGGATAAGATTCTGGAATCCTTTTAGAAAATAGTACTCCGTTTGTTTTTGAAACTGAGAATTTGAAGCCGGTGTGCTGAGACCATTGTTCTAATTGTGTGAGAAAGGATTGAAATATATTTGTCATCAAAGTGGTATTTTTGCCTTTACAATAAACTACCAGGTCATCTGCGTATAAGCGAGCCTTGAGAGGTTTTGGCATATCTTTGATAATCTTATTTATAGCTATTAGAAACAGTGTTGGGCTAAGTACGGAGCCTTGAGGAGTTCCGTTTTCTTCAATTTGACTTTCTGAATAAGAATTATGGACTCTTACTTGAAATGATCTGTCTTTAAGAAAATTACTAATAAATCTGAGGCACTTACCACGAATATTCCATGAGTGGAGTTCTTTTATTATAATAAATCTCCAACATGTGTTAAATGCTCTTTTCAAATCAAAAAATATAGATATACATGATTGTTCAATCGACAGTGCTTCATGGATATCACTTTCCAGTTCGAGAATATTATCGATGCCGGATCGATTTTGTCTAAAACCATTTTGTTCGGATATTAGACATTTTGATGTTTCCAAGGTCCACATTAATCTGTAATTAGCCATTTTCTCCATTAACTTGCACATTGAACAGGTTAAACTTATAGGTCGATACGAGTCAGGTTCCAGACTTGACTTTTGGTTTTTCAGGAAAGGTAGAACGTATGCCGTTGACCATATTGAAGGAAATTTATTATGTTCCCAGACACAGTTGAATAGTTGGAGAAGGAGGGTTTTCGCAGATTCAGGAAGGTGTTTTAAAAATGTGACTGGGATATCATCTGGTCCAGGACTAGCATCTTTCATGCTATAAAGTGCATTTTCAAGTTCCTCCATAGAGAAGGGTAAGTTTAGTGGAGAGTTTTCGTCTTCGTCTTGAAGTAGCTCTGAATTTTCCACCACTAATCTGTTTTCAAGGAAGGTATTATCATAATTACGGTTTGAAGACAAACTTTTGAAGTGATTGGCTAAAGCGTCGGCCATTAGCTGTGGAGAGGTTGTGACTGCATCGTTAATCTTTATTCGAGATAATACTGGTGTGTACTTTAGTCCTGAAACTTTTCTTATTCTTTTCCATACTTCACTGATGGGAGTGGCGCTGTTTATTTCGGAAACATATTTTGACCATGATGTTTTCTTAGCTGTTTTGATGATAAGCTGTGCCTTCGCTTTCAGCCTTTTGAAATCTAATTTATTTTCGATTGTCTTGTGCCTCTTGTACTTATTGAGTGCTGTTTTGGCGGCACGAATAGACGTATGGCATTCCGTATTCCACCATGGTACAGGTGTTCGTTATTTGTTTGTCCTCATAGTTTTACCTATGAAGAGTTCTGCGCTTTTTAGAATAATGCTGTTGAAATTATTTAAGGATTCATCAATGTCATCGGTCATCGTATATTCCAGCATTTCGTGGTTGATGTGGGATTCAAATTCTGTCCAGTTTGCAGATCCTATTTTCCATTTCGGAACAAAACTTTCGTGAGTCAGGGCTGCTGAGTCCTTGATAAGAATAGGATGGTGATCACTGCCGTATGTGTACTGAAGGGCTTCCCAAAAAAGGCGAGGAGTAAGTTGGGGGTCGCACAAACTTAAATCAATTACTGATGAGTTCCCAGTGTTGACGTTAAATCTTGTTGGAGAGCCATCGTTAAGAAAATTAAGCTGAAGGTCCGATATGATTTTTTCTACAATATTCCCTCTAGCATCAGTATGAAACGAGCCCCATATAATGTTGTGACTATTAAAATCTCCTACTATAATGCGAGGAGCCGGTATCTGGCTAAACAAATCTTTTAGTTCGTTGTACGTTGTAGGAGTGCTTGACGGTAGATAAAGATTACAAATAAAATAAACATTGTCTGATTTAATTTTAACAACTATGGCTTCCAAGTTAGTTGTTACGGGAAATAAACTTGCTTCTAATGTGTCCTTAACTAATGTTGCTACGCCACCACTCGATATATTGTTGGTTGCGACTCTATCTTTTCGAAAGCATTTGAATGATACAGAGTTGTATATTTTTTGAGGGTTTAAGTTGGTTTCTTGCAGACATACTATGTCCGTAGTTTGTTCAGCAATAATGAGTTGAAGCATAGCAAGGCGATGGAAAAATCCATCAATATTCCATTGTAGTATTGATGTGAATTTAAGGAAATAATTTGTATATGTTAGTTCTGGCTTAACTGAGAGGCGTCGCTTTCGTCATCTGAGAAATTACCACCGAGCTGAGCGAAAATTTTCTTTTTAAGTAAAGTTAGTTTGCGCTTCGTTGATTTGTCTTTTACGTGAGGATATATTAGACGTAGCATACTAGTCAGTGCTAAAATATCTGTAGTGTACTCTTTTATAATAGTAATGGGATCTGAAGATCCGCTTAGACTGCTTAGCAAAAGAGTTAGTTGATCGAAATTGAGCACAAATGGAGGAGACTGGTTTTCGATAAATGCTTTGGCTGGTTCAAGTGATTGTATTATGTTTAAGTTGTTATCTTCATTTTTTGAGTTAGAGTTGAACTTTGGCTTCTTTGCTTTTAACTTATTTTTTGGTACAGGGAATTCTTTGCACTGTGTGATGGGTGGACTCACTTCAGGTGAAACGATTTCGTCAAAATTTCGTTTTGATTGGCTTATATCGACGATTGCTTGAGAAGTTTCCATAGTTGTAAGTATTTGTGGATTATCAGAGACAGCTTTTGTATTTGTTGGTTGCGTTATTGTATTTGTTTGAGACGGTGCTGAAGGAATTTCATTTGGAAGTAGTGTAGGTTGTATTATAGGTTCAGAACATTGAGATGCTATGTGGCCTTGTTTTTTGCAATTGTAGCAGACTATATTGTCTTGAGAAATGAATATTTTGTATGAAGTGTTGTCGAAATCAAGTATAAATGAATCTGGAAGCTGTAAGTTGTGTGGGCTGACGAATACTTGTCTTCTGAAACTCAATATGTGAGTATATTCCGGTAGAGATGCACCGATTCTCAGGAATGTCATGGGTGAAACAGGGGCTAAACCAATTTTTTGTAATTCATTAATCAGTATATCATGAGGTATAGATGGGCACACATTTGAGAGAACGATTCTTTCTGCTGGTGATACTAGTTTTCTAGCACTGACTACCATTCCATTAACTTCTATTTGTCCATAGTTATTCATGAAAGTTTCTACTAGTTGTTTATTAGACATATACATGCATATCCGATTGTTTGATAACCGGGATGAAAAGATTATGTTTTTTGGCTGGATTATACTACCCAGAGGAATTAGGTAATCTTGAAGACGAGTCTTTTCTAATGCACTGAAGACGATTGCTTGTTCTTTTGAAGGGAAGATGGGGCTTGAGGCTGCTGATGAATAGGTTCGGGAAATATCTGATCTAGACTGAGAATGTGGAAGAGTTGAAACATTTTGGTTGGGGTTCATGATGAAGTGTCCGAAAAATAATAATACGGCCCTGTCACCTGATAAAACAGGTGTATGGGCCTGCGATAGTAATTATCCAGCTAATGAGACAGGTTTCTTATCAATAACAATATAAAATGTATGAAACTGAAATTGTTTAATACACAGATATCGTACACTTTGTTGTCAATAATTTAATTTTGAAGATACCAGCAAATGCACTTACTGTTGTAAAAGTATCCCTGCACAAAATTCACAATTATTACTTTGTTAACACTTAGCAACTTTGGAAATAATCAGAGCCCACATTGAACACAGATTCTCTGTATTCGGTCAGGGCCGAACTCCTCGTTAATTTATTGATACTATTTATTTGTTGCGCCAAACGGCTCATTTTGTCAAATTTCAACAAAAGTACCTTTTCATTAGCTTAAGGTGCGGAGAAGTCATTTTCGATATTTTCGTTTAGGGCGTGTCATCCCTGCAAACATTTTGGATCGCTAACCATTACGAGTAGTCCTTTTCTGACTTTAAGGCACTAATGTAAATATGTTTACCTTACCAAAATAAAGATAAACATACATTATAAATATACTGAGAATTTTATAAAGATGAAATGAACAGTACGAAAATTTAAAGTAATAACGATTTCAAAATTCAAACTTTGGAGGCCTATAATTCGAGAACAAGGGCCTGTATTGAAAAAGTTTATATAAAGTTTTCCCATTAGTCCCTGGACTAATATTTTCTAAACAGATCGTCATATAATAATGAGTTAAAGAATAAAAAACTACTTTTTTTTGAAAATCCATTTTCAAACAAATGTTCGCAAATCTACTGTTCTCCGCGACTTATTCTGTTTATAAAGGGTAAATACAAATAAACAGTATCGTTCAAGTATTTTCACAGATATGTCTGTCATTTGTATAAATGCGAGGAAACAAATTATAAAGAGTTCTTGTTGAATAATGATTTTGTTGTTAATTAAGTGAACTGTAATTTTAATTCTTTCTTTTACTCACAATAATTTATAAAAATGACAATTTTAATACAATGAAAATGAAAGTGCATCTTCTTGCCACGATGCTCGAAAACCGACGACCCCGTCTTCTCGTCTGCGCATGGTCCGTTGTGTCGTCTGCGCATCCCGCGTTGGCTCGTCTGCGCATCGCTTCACGCAGTTAGTTGGTAGGGATTGCAGTGGCCCAGCTTATAGTCGGTCAAGTGAATTTGCACTTTAACATCCCGCCGCCGTTGAAATGACAAAGTCTTTCAAATAAAAACGCAACACTTATTGTTGACATGGCAGCATACAAAGTTTTTGAATTGCTCGAGTGGTAGTGCCTGTTGGAGTTCGGACAGTTACGACTCGGATCTGTCCATCCTGACCTGGATGCAATTCTTCTACTCGTCCCAGTTTCCATTTTAGAGGAGGAAGATCCTTGTCCACTAGCAGCACCATAGATCCAGGGGTTAATGACATCTGTACAGAATTCGTCCATTTGTTACGATTCTGTAGTAGAGAAAGATATTCTCTTGACCAGCGGGACCAGAAATGTTGACTAGCTTGCTCAAGAGCTTTGTACTGAGTTAGCCTGTTTGTAGGAAGTTTGGAATGATCATGCTGGGGAATTGAGAGTAAGGAGCGGCCAATTAGGAAATGCCCGGGTGTTAAGGCACTAAAATCGTTTGGATCGTTGGATAGAGGAGTGATAGGTCTCGAATTCAATATTGCCTCCACCTGTGAAAATATGGTAGCAAGTTCCACAAATGTGGGATGAATGTTTTTCAATACCTTTAATATGTGAATTTTTGCCTGCTTAATTCCAGCTTCCCATAAGCCACCATGATGTGGAGAGTAAGCTGGTATAAACTTCCAACAAATTTGATTTTCCATGAAAAATTCTGAGAAGGCCTTATTTGTTACAAAATTTTTTAATGTCTCAACAATATCTCTCAATTCATTATTTGCGCCAACAAAATTTAAGCCGTTGTCGGAATAGATTGTTTTACATAATTCTCGTCGAGATGTAAATCGCTTAAGTGCGTTAAGAAAAGTAGCACTAGTCATATCGCTGATAGGTTCTAAATGTACTGCGCGCGTGGTAAAGCAGATGAACAGGCATAAATATGCTTTAATAATTTTTCTATTTCTTAATTTGCCATCCTTTATAAAAAACGGTCCAGCTACATCAACTCCAGTAATGAAGAATGGTTGGTTTGGTGTTATTCTGTCAATAGGTAAATCGGACATTTTTTGAATTAATGTAGTTGGTTTTAATCTAAAACAGGTTATACACTTGCGAACAATATTTTTAACGGTTATTTGCCCATTAAGAGGCCAATATTGTTGTCGTAACGAAGCTAAAATGGTTTGAGTACCTGCATGTAATTTCTTATGATGCTCATCTAGAATTATTAATTTAGTAAGGGGGTGTTTCGGATGAATGACAATTGGGAATTTTTTGTCATATACAATATTAGCTCTAAGAAGCCTACCACCGACACGGATTAATCCGTCAGAGTCAACGAATGGATTTAAAGTTAATAATCTAGATTCTCTGGGAAGAGATTTTGCCTTTTGAAAAGAATGAATTTCCAGTGGAAATGACTCTAATTGCGCAATTTTTAATAATGCCTTCATTGCATTATTTAATTCTTCAAGTGTTAATTCACCGTATGTTTTTTGCGTACGACTATTGTTTAAAAATCTGAAACACAGTGCCACAACACGCTTAAGCTTGTAGAGTGTTGAATAGCGAAAAAATATTGAATTATTTGTTTGAGAAATGTGTGCAACTAGATTTGATCGCCGCTTCTCGGGAATTTCATTAGCAATGATCGGTTGATTTGGCCAAAATTTAATGTCGCATGATAGCCAAGGCGGTCCGTTCCACCATAAAGTGTTTGTTTTTAATTCGGTTGCAGTTGTCCCCCTTGAAAGTATATCCGCAGGGTTATTTTTACTGGGTACATGCCTCCATTGTTGTCTGGTAGATATTCTCAATATTTCAGCGACGCGATTTGATACAAATATTTTCCAAGTATTTGGAGGAGACGACAACCAAGCTAATACAATTGTACTGTCAGTCCAAGAGTGGACTGAATCTATGTTCATTTTTAAGGAATTTGAAACTAGTTGGTATAATTGTGCTGATAAGACAGCTCCACATAACTCAAGTCTTGGTAATGTTACAGTTTTGATAGGAGCAACGCGCGTTTTTGCACAAAGTAGTCTTATAAGAACTGCACCGTTAGAATGAATTGATTTCACATAAATACATGTACCAAAGGAACTAAGCGAAGCATCGCAAAAACAATGTAATTCGGTGTAAGACATGACTTTTAGTACTACTTGACGAGGTATTCTGATATGATTGATTTCGGATAGTTGCTCCCTGAAGTTAAGCCAACTTGTCTTAATTTCTGGAGGTAAGGGATCGTCCCACGCTAATTTTGATAACCAAAGCTGCTGAATTAAAATTTTAGCTCTTATGGTAATTGGCGATACAAGTCCTAACGGATCAAATAGTTTAGAAATAGATGATAATATAGTACGTTTTGAAATATTAGAGTTGATTAAATCTTGTGTGTTAACTGTATATTTTAATATATCTCTTCCAGCTTGCCAACAAAGACCGAGAGTCTTACTAGTTTCCTGACATAAAACCTCGTATTTATCATGAACATCTAGATTTGTTTTTTGAATAATTCGAGGGTCGTTCGGAACCCATTTCCGAAGCTCAAATCCGCTTTGCTTTAGAATGTTGAATATTTCCGATTTAATTTCAATCGCACCCTCTATAGATTCGGAACCCGTGATGAGGTCGTCTACATAAAAATCTTCCATAATGATTTGACACACGTTTGGATGTAAATGTTTATTTTCGATAGCAACTTGTTGTAAACACCGAACCGCTAAAAAGGATGCCGCTGATGTTCCGTACGTTACAGTATTTAATCGGTAATGTTTTATGGGTCGAGAGGAATCCGCTCGCCACACTTTTCGCTGAAGATCTCTCTGGCTTTCGGTTATATTGACTTGTCGGTACATTTTCGCTATGTCACCCGTAAGAACATAGTTATGTTTACGAAATCTGATTAATATATCAAATAAATCTGCCTGTAATGTAGGACCTACCATTAAAATATCATTCAATGACACGCCATTAGTGCTTTTGCATGATCCATCGAAAACTACTCTTAACTTTGTTGTAAGGCTCAACTGCTTTATAACTCCATGATGGGGTAAGTAAAAAATGTTTTTTGTTAAATCTGTACTGAACGGATTGCTAATACAGGACATGTGCCCTAATTCTTCATATTCAGACATGAATTTGACATATTGATCCTTGAATTCAGAATTTTTTGTGAATTTACGTTCCATCGCGTACAAACGTTTGACTGCATTTTGCAACGAATCACCTAGGTTAACGATATTTTTTTTTATTGGTAAGTTTACTATGAAATGATTATTTGTATCCTTAGACACAGTTGTATTAAATATTTCCTCGCAATTCGATTCCTCATCTGATAAATGTTTTTTACCGGTGTAATCTTCAATTGCCCAAAATTTTTCTAATTGATTTTCTAACCTTTGATCATCATTGATTAAATATAAATGACAAGTAGACCTAGCTTGATTTTTATTATCAAATATGGGACCTGCGATTACCCAACCTAGTACTGTTTTTTGCAATACTGGAAGATTTTTGCCTAGTTTGATCAGACCTGATGATAACAAAGTGTAGAATGTTTCTGCTCCTAGCAAAACATCGACTGATGATGAGATATTAAAACTCTCATCGGCTAAAATTATGTCTTTAGGTAATTGTAATGATGTTTTATTGAATGTGTAGGTTGGCAAAAACTCTGTGATTTTTGGTAACACAAGAAGATGTAACCTTGATGAGAAATCGGAATTACAAGATTTAATGGTTGTGATAATTCGTTTGTTTGTAAAAGTATTAGTGCCGCCTACACCTGTAAGAGGGACATTTAGGTCTGATAATGGTAACCCCAAATTTTCCGCTAAATTTTTCGTGATAAAATTCGATTGAGATCCGCTATCTAATAGGGCTCGACATGTTTGCCAACCACCGCTACTATTTTTTATGAGAATGAGTGCTGTAGATAGTATGATTTGTTGACTGCTATTTATTGCATAATTCGATACTGAGTATGCATTGGACGAATGAGCTGCCTCGTTATACTCCTGCGCGGAAACGTTATTTTCATTATTTACACTGATATTTGCTGATGAGTTACTGTTTGCCGCATTTTCAAAATGAAGTATTGTATTATGCTTTTTGTTGCATAGTTTACAGCCTTGAGAAATACATTCATTAGTTGTATGATTAGATCTTAAACAATTGTGGCATAACCTTAGTTTGTTGACGATGGGAATGCGCGACGCCACTGGTAAATTGAGAAATTGTTTACAGCTGTATAATTTATGTTGCTCTTTACAATGAGGACATGTTTGAAGAAATGTTGAGACGTGTGAGCTTGACTTTAGATAATTTGATTGTTTTTTAGGATATGTATGCTTATTAAAGTTAGTTTGATTCTTGTAGCTTGAATAATCCGTTTTAGTATGATAGTCACTTTGCTTTGTTTTTGAATGATAATTTTCATCACTTAATACTTTAGTATGATTGTACCGATTTTCTCTTTTTTCAAATAACACACACCTATCTGATAAAAATGCTATTAGATCGTTTAATGTTGGAGACATGCTTTTCTGTGTAATAAGATATTCCTCCCAAGCATTTTCTGTATTATGGTCGAGTTTACGTACTAAAATTTGTATTAAAATTGAATTCCACTGATCTACGGACTCGCCAAGTACTTTCAACGCGCGAACTCTTGTTTGAAAGTCGTCACATAGATTTCGCAGAGTATAACCTGTTTTATTCATAACCGGCAAGTCTAAAATTGCATTTACATGATTTTTTATTGTGAGATTTTTGTTATCGTACCTTGATATCAGTAAATCCCAAGCAACTGGGTAGTTATCATTGGTTACCTCTATTGACGCGATTACCTTTTGAGCTTCGCCAACCAAACAGCTTGTTAAATAATAAAACTTCCTTACATTGTCAATTGTATTATCATTATGTACTAAGGTTATGAATAAATCCCTGAATTGACTCCATTTATCGATATTTCCCTGGAATTTAGGTAGTTCTAATGTTGGAAGTTTTATTGAGTTTTGAAGTGAAGAAGTAGACTGATTTTGTTGAGACAATCTAGTTTGAGAGACATTTTGAGACGTACTTTGTTCATTTCTATGAGTACTTATTAGATTTTTAACTTTTGTTATGACTGCGTAATATTTATTTTCGAAATTGTCACGCTCTTCATCAGATTCGTCATTATCATTTAAATATTCTAACTGGGACTGAATAAAATCAAATTTATTTATGATATCTAAAATAGTGACAAGACGATTTTCTAATTCATTTATTTTATCTGTGTTTACAGAGGATATTTTGTCATAGAACGTGATAAATTTTGTTAATTTTGATTTTAATTGGCCGCGTTCAAATGTTAACCGGCGAATTTGCTCTTCCCTATTTGCCTCAATTTGGTTGTTTGGTTGGTGTTCAGTATCAGGCATTATTATTAAATAAATCTACCACAAATTCTCTACTGAATGCAATAAAAAATTCGCGAGCTATTTTTTAAACAAAGGAATTAATGAAAAAATGGAACAGACTTACAGGTTTTTTCCATTCACTCTTGCTAATGGCTGGCTTGATTTCTGCTGTGTTATTACACTTCACACTTTGATTATTTGATGATATTATACCGTTCGGCTGAAGGACCATATGTTGAATAATGATTTTGTTGTTAATTAAGTGAACTGTAATTTTAATTCTTTCTTTTACTCACAATAATTTATAAAAATGACAATTTTAATACAATGAAAATGAAAGTGCATCTTCTTGCCACGATGCTCGAAAACCGACGACCCCGTCTTCTCGTCTGCGCATGGTCCGTTGTGTCGTCTGCGCATCCCGCGTTGGCTCGTCTGCGCATCGCTTCACGCAGTTAGTTGGTAGGGATTGCAGTGGCCCAGCTTATAGTCGGTCAAGTGAATTTGCACTTTAACAGTTCTCGTACAAACAATTTCTAAAAAAGTGTAGAAATATTCTTAAAATTCATAATAACTTTCTATTTCAGAATTGTTCGTCGAATCAGTTTGTGTGCGAGAGGCTACAACAATTTAGCGAACCTCTACAAAGATTCAATCCATTAAATGGTAAGTAGGAAATATTTCAGTTTTAAATTATTTAAATACAAAGGAACAGTGGATGCGAAGACAAATGTTTCCAAACCTATTCGAGTGATTTCTTCGAGTATTACTTGCACTTTTCTATTCATAAAGAAAAAATTATAGAAAAAAAGTCTATAATAAATAAAGGTACCTAATAGATCAAGAATATTAATGTGAGCTCTGCGGAATAAGTTCTCTGTAAATATTACAGGAGACTCCATTTTTTTTATTATTATCATAACCTATTTTTCTGGATACGGTAATAATAAGCCAACCTTTAAATATTTGATCATTGATGACAAAAGTGTTCCTATCACATATTGATAAGCGGACTAAAATAATCCAGAGCGTTCACTGCTTTGCCACAATTCCGTTTGGTCATTATTCATTATGTACCCTTAAATTTATCCGCTGTTCACGTGAAGCAATACAAAAACTCCTTCGGATTTAAGGCAAATTAAGTCAAGGATTGTGCACCACGATAACACAGGCCAACAGACATTTTAGTGTCCGCGATTTTTCACCTGTTCCTGGTTAAATTTTGGGTGCAGAGTGCAAAATAGCCCTCAGATTTTGTCTATCTAATCTATTTTTTGAGATATGCTACATTTAGCCTTTACATATTTTTCCAAAATCAAGCTCGAATGGAGTATATTTAGTTACGATATTTACTGTGTTGTTGATGAAAAAGACCAGTATGGTATCCAATCTGTCCGATTATTTTGACCTGATTCAGCTAACCGCATACGGAGATATGCACCCAAATGCTTATTTGAGTTTTCTGAGCTCCCGATTGTTTCGTGGTGGTGGGCCGTCGAGTTTAATTGCAATATATTGGGTAACTTATAAGTTTGCTTAAAAAGATTTGCTATAAACTCCGTTCCTTGATCCGTCACAATTTGACTAGAAATACAGTAACGAAGAATAATGTTATTAACAAAGTAATTTCCTACAGTGTGAGACTCTTTATCCATTAATGGATACGCTTCGATAAACTTAGTCAGATCACACTCTATAGTCAAAATATATCTATTGTTCTGGATGTCGTTGGGCAAAGAGCCTAGTAAACCTAAAAATATTTTTTCAAAAGCCGACGTAGCAGTAGTGGTTACTGCCATCAGTTATTTATAAACGTTTATAAACTTTTGAATATTTAAATCTTTGGCAAAAATCACCTTTTTGACGAATTTTTCGAGGTCCTTTCTTAAATTTAACCAAAGGTGGTAAAGATGCGGATTGCCATTTTTCCTAATCTTGTTTGTTATTTTTAACGATTACCTAAGGGCCTGTGAAAGGCATATCGCGGTGGTCTATATTGGCCTGCAGCAGTGGAACCTCTCTGAGGGCCTCACGCCCTCTACATGTAGAGCATAGACGTGTCATGGTCATCAAAGCAACCTCCTTGATGTGTATGTTAAGGGGAGTGAGACCAAGGATCACCTCTAATTATTCTAGTTGATGTTGTTTTTCATTTATCCTATATGCTGCTCTCTGGATTTGTTCTAGTTTATGGGCGCCTGTCATCTGGTTTGTTTCAACTCCCCAGACAATCGCGTCATCCGTTAGTATAGGTCTAACGATGACAGTGTAGATCCAGTCAGTGACCGTATGCGACATTACCCAGGTACGGCCGATGGTTCTGCGACACTGTTTATAAGAAATATATGCTTTTTTTACTCCGTTTACTAGATGAGAGCTCCACGTTAACTTACTATCAAAGGTGGCCTCTAAAAATTTCGCCTCTGAAGAAAAGTTTGGTATTTAGCAGCTTTGGGACATAATGTGTTACAAGGTTCCTTTTTTTCGTGAAAAGAACCATCTCCGCCTTTTTCTAATTTATTGACAGTGACAGGACAATGGTATTTGCACCATTCTTCTATGATATTGAGGGCCTCTTACATTAGAGCGCAGAGTATCTTTCGAATCTTCCTGTTAGCAGAATCGGTAAGTCATCTGCATATATGCATATACATTTTCTGTCAGTCTAGACATCCCGTGAGATGCTCAAAATGAAATATCTATCTAAGCTTTACCCCCTAATCCATTAACTTTCTCCGACAGTCACATGCCCTGTACGATTAATTTCCATTACTGATCTCTAAACTAAAATATCTAATAAACGCATACGAGTAAGACTTCTATTAACCGTAAAGCTTAATCGACTAATATTAATATTGCTTAATATTGCTGACAAAAGTTAATAAATGAACTACTTTATTTCATATTTGACCAGAAAATTATAATGCTAATTGAGATTAATATTTTAAATATAATTTTTTTACATTTAACAAAAAAATACCAATTTATATGAAGCCAATGCCTATGAACTAAGAACCTAACAGCTATAAAAGCAGTTGACCTCCAGTCAACAAAATAAAGTACACTAGCCAAAAATATGGCGCATTAAAATTACTAGAATATTCATGTCTATACAAAAAAACTGTGATATTTCTTACCAATTGGCCAGATTGAGTTCTAATATAGAGCTGGAAGCGTTATTACCCTAGATGGTCTGGTCAAGGCCTACTCAAATGACAATTTCCCCTCTAAGATGAGGTTTTTGTGTGCAGCTTTAAAGAAAAAATCAATTCATCAGACGATGGACAAATTCTCTAGATATAGTTGGGAGCAATCTGGTTAATGAAACTATAAAAACATTCTGGTACTTACAATCAATATCCGAATTGGAACTCCCCATAAAAAATTTACCTGTGGCGTTGAACTATATAATCCCAAAAAATATGGTATTCCCAGGGGTCTTTAATCTCCAATCAACTCCCAAAATCTCCAACGATACTCAGGGAAATATGTGCCACCAATCGGTCATCCCTTACGATAATGTGAAATACTTAATTACTTCATCCGAAAATGTAACATAAAATTCAACAGCTTACTTTATTCAAACCCAACAAACGATCATAGATAAGATAATATAATATACAATAGATGGGCCACTCTACTGAATAATTATTCAATGTTATTTTACTTATTCAACCCACCGCTATAGCGCTGCATATAGAACCAGCGGGATTTTTGAAATATATGGAAATAACTATTTTTGCTATTTATTTTCAACAGATAGAAATAGTGAGCTCTAATGTATTTTCATGCACCTTTTTAAAGGGCTCGAGAATACATTAGCTTACACCAATTTTATCAATCGACAACGCTATTAATAACGAATTTTATGAAAAGTGGAATTAATATTCCAAAATAAAAGACTGCTTGAACACATTATTTTTATTCATGAAAAAACAGGAAACAAATCAATTTACTTATTCCAAATTTAGATTTATTTATAATTCAACTCTTTTTTTAATCTCAAACAGTTGTTTTCGTACACCGGAATTTTGTCTGTCAATTTTTCTGGCTAGTGAAACCATGTTTTTGGCAATTCCATAAAATTTTCTAGCTTTAGGCGTTAGCTGAATGGCTCTACTTGAATCTCCATGGCTTAGTAAATTCAATCTTTGTTTAATATCTGAAAAAATATTATATGTACTATTTTTTACTTACATTTATTATATTAGTGTTTTTAAATGAAACTCAAGGTCTCTAGTTAATTCCACAATATAATACAAGTTATTGAAAATTCTAAAAAATTGACAATTGTTTCGATAAATCAATATTGATTTATGGAAACAATTGTCAATTTTTTAGAATTTTCAATAACTTGTATTATATTGTGGAATTAACTAGAGACCTTGAGTTTCATTTAAAAACACTAATATGAGCATATTCCACGAAGTAAGGGTCGAGACAGTCAATTACATTTATTATTGCGATTTACTTTTTACACATTACTTTTTAAAATATAGTCTGGAATTATTTAGAAACAGTTAGTTTCAACAAAGTAAGGGTCAAAACAGTAAACTTTCTACATACACTAAAAATTTACCTTCACGTTTGCTGGGTGTCTTTAATGTAGTAAGAATGGTGTTCGAGGTAGTTGGAGTGCTGCAGGAGGCGATGGCAGGATATGACTCTGAACCTGTAATAGTAAAAGCTTTAGTTATATTTGCTAAGTCAAAATGGAACTTTTTCAAAGCATCATCAGAAAATTTTTTTTAGCAAAACAAAAATAAATAGGCCAAATCGCTTTTAACTTTTGTAATATACAACAAAGTTTGTGGCTTTGTCTATTTTTGACATATTCAATAGCACACACTGAAAACGATTCCTAGTGAGAACTTCAATTATAGTGTAGCAAATCTAAATTTTCATATTTACTGGGCTGCTCCTCATAATTATGAAGCAAGCTGATGAAACTACAATTAATTACTTTTTTGTGTTTTTCGCTGTCAGATTAAAATACATTTCCTAAAACCAGTTTTTGCTACGACTACTTATGATATGGGTCAATTTCCACAATAGTATTGTACATTACCTTGGGATTCAACAATGTCCTGGTTCTTCTCAGGTAATTCCTCCATACTTCTTGTTGGTGCTGGTATATATAAGTTTGGAACTGCATTTGCTTTTAAGTTTGTTTAGGAAGGAGATGCATTTTAATGTCTTTACTTGTATTTTTACAAGTGGGAACAATATTGGTAATGTTTAATATACACAATCACTCGAAAAGCACAAAAATGTCTGTTTATACAAATTAATATAATAATAACCGTATAATATACAAACGAAAGCAATGGCTGATAATGGCGATCGAAGTATCAAAATGAGATGGAGGTTATAGAAATGGCGAGATTTTAAAAATCTGACAGTTCATTGATTATGTAGCGCTACCGGCGACGGGTGGTATAACTAAATAAACATGACAAAATTTATAGTGGGAGTGAGCATAGCATGCAAACGATGAATAATCCACAGGCAAACTAAAACCCTCGTATTCACTTCTGTCAGTCAATCAGATGTCAAAGTCTTCATTAACCAATAGCTTTGCGACACTCAACAAATATGCACCACAGATCAACGTATGCATAGACACTTCACTGAGAATTGGCTAGTTTCATGAATTTCAATGAAAATGTCACAAGATATATCGGGTCTAAACTAAGTATTTGCAAATAATAACACCACTCTACGATTTTCAATAAAAATATTGAAATTTGAATTCTTGTGGTAGACTATGGTAGGCTAGAGCCAATGGCAAACAAAGATGTTTGCGCTGTTGTCACGAGGGAAAACTTTATTAGTAGACTAGTTATCTTTTTTCTGTAACATCCGTTAAAGAGAAACGGAAAGTACTGTCAAAACGTACTCTTTCAAATAATGTTCTCCTAATCGGGTGCCTCTTATTAAAAAAGGTAACTCTCTCGTAGTCAAAGAAATTTGGAAATATATATTTTAAACTGCAGTGATGATGCATTCAAAATAAAAAATAAAATGTATAATGAATATTAAATGTTCTCCATGTAGGTTGAATTGTTTGGAAAACATGTGATGTAACACACATACACAAATTGCGTTACCCCAGAATTCCGAATTCGATTTAGTACCGGATCGCTTATTATTCTCTGTTTAGGGGAATTCGAGTGTACTGAGACAACATGTCCACATCCACTTGAGCAAGATTTATCGAATTAACTTTGTTGAAACCTGGATCCATTTTAAAGATGTCTTTTAAAAGGCAATTGTTCAAGATTATAAAATCTTGAATTATATTGTTTACGATGCTTTTAAAAATATGTAAGATATTTGTATGTTACTTCTTCTAGTCATTGTATATATTGAACTAAAATTTTAATTCTCAAATTAATCTAATTTTATACTTATTATTAATCCAATAATTTGTTATAACGATTTTAATTTTAATCTAATGTAAAACTATTAGATAAGAAACTTCGAAGTGTGCTAGGACATTTAGTCAAAAGAAAAAAATTAAAAGTTTCATCTAGGATGAAGATAAAAAAATGTTGATGGTTGCTAAGGGGAATCGACGGAGTTTTGTTGATTGATTTTTGATTGAAAAGAAGGGAAGAAAATTGAGAGAGATTTCTAAAGAGATTATTAAAATAGAGACATTTAGAAGAATCAAATAAGATTGTAATAAGAAAACTAAAGAAAGAAGATACATGTTGAAATATAAGAATAGCTGTAGAAGAAATTATTCTCAAATATAAGTATAATCAATCAAGTATTACTTCAGAGTACAATAACACTAGTGGAGAATATTGTAGATTAAATAAAGAGGAGAAAAAGTATTTGATCACAACACAAGTAAATATAATAAAGCATTACTTACTGAAACTACGTAGAAGCAGTCTTCGGTATCCAGCAAGGACATAGAACTCAATTTTGGTTCAGTTCATTACAACACCTAATTAAATTAAGAAACATCGAAGAAAAATTCAGTGCATAATTACAAACTGTAAGGTAAATTTATAAAAACTGAATTCATATTGTTTCTATTTTTCACAAAGGAACTGTCAAAACTTAGTACATAACCTTTTATCTGATCAGACTTGTGTCAATTCAAATGATAATTTTTTGATATACATATTTCACATAAAATTTAACGACCAGATAAAAAGTTACTCAACAAATTTTAGATAAGAATATTATAACAAATTTTACTGAATAGATTTATAACTAATATAAAAAAAAGAAGGAACTTTTCGATAATTTCAATATAATTTCACATAACCTTTAAATATTATTCAGTAAGGTAGTTAAAACCATTGGCCAAGGTATTTATTTGTAGTACAGAAACGTATTCAGTACTATGTAGATCTATTTAAAAATTATTGGAAAATAATAAGTAACAGTTAGTGTAAATATTTGTTTTCCTTATAAATTATATAACATCTTAAATATTTTGAAGTTTAAATTTAAATATAAACATATCCTCACTCACGATAATTCCCTGCAAATAATTAAGAGTTTCATCTTGAGGACTGAAGTTAGCTGGCCTTTTACTTTTTAAACTAAACAGACATTCATTTATTATTTCATCAATTTCATCTGGCGCTCAACAACTAAAATTATAATAAATAATATAAACCTAATACAAATAATATAAACAATTAAATAAATAAAAGATACGATTATCACAATATTTAAGGCGCAAATCCATTTCAGTTGCTAGCACTGCAAAAATGTGTTGAAGATTTGATAGATCTTTTGTATTGTTGTAAATTCAAAGGGTAGTTACACTTTATTCGCAGCTTTTGTTGAATACTTTTAAAATATCACGTTTCGCAATAATAATTGTAAATTGTTTTGTTGGAGCATTGAAATAACACATTTTAAAAGTCGTGAGAGACATATTGTCGCATTGTGTTTGAAATCCTATAGTTAAAAATTTAGGAAAATGTCACGTTTCACACTATTATCTATTGTATTGTAAAAACCCTGAAGCAAAACTATAATTGTAACTTATTGTCACTTTGTGCGTGAACTTTTATGGTCGATGGTCGGAAGCTTGTAATAAACGTTTGAATAACCTTTCTGAGTAAAAAGGTTACAATAGAACGGTCTTGCTATTGGAGTATTCAATAGAAATTGAAATATCTAATGGAGGCGTCCATTGTTGATTCTTGTCGATGATCCCGACGAGTCAAATGATACTGGCCAATAGGAAATGTTTATTTCCTTTTGGTCAACCCAATCCACGTGTAAACACGCCCCTTGCATATTTCTATTTAACACGTCTTACAGCGTGAAGAAATCAGTTTTTTCACTACTCATCGAAGCGAGTTCAACACTCAATAACGAAGTTTTTGTTTTCACTACTCATCGAAGCGAGTTCAATACTCAATGACGAAATCAGTTCAATACTCAAGTTATTTCACAACGAAATCAGTTCAATTCTCAAGTTATTTCACAACGAAATCAATTCAATACTCAAGTTAGTTCATAACTCAGTTCAACACTCAATCGAGTTCATCGAGTCGTCGTTACATATCGAAGTAACTTCACTCAAAGTCAAACAGTCTAACACATCGTTACTTAGTTTCTATACGAGCCAAGTGAATATTCATCAAATCGAAACATACAGTGCCTTCCGATCTGAAACCACCGTAGTTCAACACTCATATCTTTGTACCATTCTTGTAAATTTGTACATAATAAATTATTAATTTCGACATTAATTTTGTCAAATTAAAGTTATTTATCTAGTTGAATGTCTACGTCAGTCGACGAAGTTCAGCTAGAAATATAATCAAAAACAGCAACAGAAGCACACTTTCTACTATAAAATTATAAAATAATATAACTCAAACAACTAAAAACGGCGAGGATAATATCTGTTGGAGGTTGGTTGTGGATATTGATGTCAATTGTCAAAGCTTTTCTAGTCGACTCTCACTTTGTCTTAATCAACTTGGATAGTCGAGTAGGATTTGACAACAGAACGTACTTTCTATCTGGCAACAAGGACTTCTGCCATTGGTCGACTTACAGAGGTTTATTTAAATCTAATAAAAATTTAAAATCTAATTTTTGAAGATATTTATAAATATTTGAGATAAATATCGTTATCATAGTAAAATATGTGTTATTCTTAATCGTTCTGATATGCTTTCACTTGTTAATTCATACCCATGAAACGAGCCCATTACGTTACAAAGATATGTATCAGGGGTATTGCGTTCGAAGTAACACCACGGGGACATGCTCCACAATAACAAAATAAATACTTTGACGTATAGTTAATAAAGAAAGGTAATAAACATTGCTTGCATACTCTCAATATTAACCAATTGAGACAATAAACCCAACTCTACCGTCTGAATCACACACCACTAACTCCAGCGTGTTGACTATCGACGACAGACAATAATTCGCGGAAACTCCAACTCTATCTGTTAATGAAATTTTGAATATCAAGACAGGAAGAATAATAAATAATATTAGGAATGAAAAAAATGAGATCGTCACAGATCCAAAAGATGCTGCTGATATATTTAACAACTTCTTCGCGAATGTGGGGGAAACTTTGGCAAAGAACATACGACAAAATCCCAATTACAAAAGTAAAAAATATATAAATAAAAATTCACTTTTTCTTAAACCAATGAATACTACTGAGGTTGAAAATACAATAATTAGCTTAAAAAATAAAAAGGCTCCCGGGCTCGATGGAATGAAAGCTGAAACTCTAAAGATTATTGCAAAATTCATATGTGAACTTTTGACGGACATCATAAATAAATCCTTCGAATCAGGCATATTTCCTTCGATTCTAAAGAAATCTCTTATAACTCCAATTTTCAAAAATGGGAATACAGAAAATATTTCAAACTATAGGCCTATTTCACTTCTATCTTCAATGAGCAAAGTCTTTGAAAAAATTATAAAAACGAGACTTACGACATACCTATCAAATTATAATCTGCTGTCGACATCCCAGTATGGCTTTAGAGAAAAAAAGTCTACCAATGATGCAATCCATTCCTTGATAAAAACCATCTACGAATCCTTGGATTCAAGCACTCCATCTATTGGGTTTTTTTTGGATCTAAAAAAGGCCTTCGATACTGTCGACCACTCCATACTTTTAGATACACTAGAAGATATGGGTGTTAGGGGTTTAGCTCATAATTTATTCAAAAGTTATCTAACAAGCAGAACACAAAAAACTAAATTCAAAAATCATGTGAGTGAAGAGATCAACAATAAATGTGGTGTACCTCAAGGAACAGTATTGGGACCGGTGCTATTCGTAATTTACTTAAATAATCTATTTGAACAGGAAACAATTGGAAAAATAATCAGCTTCGCGGACGATACTGTGATTTATTACAAACATGATGACTGGTATAATCTCAAAATAAATATTGAAAATGATCTTGGAAATCTCAAGGACTGGTTCGACAGCAGATTACTCTCAATAAACTTTGACAAAACTGTATACTTACCCTTCAGTAGCCATGAAACGTCTCTGCCAAAATACAATCTTAATATCCAACAAGATTTTTCAATTAAACCTGCAAAAAGAATTAAATACTTGGGTATTTACATTGACAATCACTTACGATGGAACCATCATATGGAATATTTAACTAAAAAGCTTCGGAGTATCCTATTTCGATTTAGGCAAGTAAGCCAATTTTTGAGCTTTAAATGTAAAACAATACTGTACCACAGTTTGGTTGAGTCACACCTCTATTATGGCATTATTGGCTGGGGAGGAGTTTCAAGGAACTATCTAAATGCCCTCGAAGTGTCTCAAAGGCGATTCCTCCGAATGATTCTCAACAAACCTAAAAGATATTCAAGCTCACTACTCTATACTGAAACACAAATATTAGATGTTAGACAATTATACATTATTCAGATAAGATGCCATCAATATAAAAATAAATACAAACTTACCACTCAAAATCATAGATACGCGACAAGATCGAATAATCAATACTGTATACCAACAGCTCTTAAAACAATAGGTCAAAAAGGTTACTCCTACTTGGCACCTAAATTATTCGGGCAACTACCACAGGGAATTATCGATGAAACTTCTTTTAAACGCTTCAAAACCAAACTAGTAACATTTATTAGAGAAACAGACAAAACAAAAATACAGAAAATGATAGAATGCTGAATCAAAAAACAAAGAAGAGTAAACTCATATACGAAATGTATGTCTGAAATACAATCATGTAAAAATGGATTTATATTGTTTTTAACTGCATTTTTTGTTTTTTTGAATTTTTTTAAATTTTGACACACTTGCCTATATTCATGTAAAAATGGATTTATATTGTTTTTAACTGCATTTTTTGTTTTTTTGAATTTTTTTAAATTTTGACACACTTGCCTATATTCACCACATACAAGTATGTACAATACTTCTGTGGATGTCTAGATGTTTATTCAATTTTATTTGTATTTTATCACTGTATTTGTTAAATTTATGAATAAACGTTATTATTATTATTATCCTCAAGCAGTTTCGAGTTAGCGACTACATCGAGGAATCACAACCACCTTTGCCGAATAATTTCGGTACGCGAAAAACCGTCCATCAATTGTCGACAGCGATTCCTGATTCCGAGCTCAGAATCGCCCCACCAAACGCAAATCTGTAGTCAAAGATCCTCACACAGACATCAGATCTGTCACAAATGTAAACATAATAATACACGGTGATAAGAATTCATGCATTTAGTGCACATCGAAATAGTTTTATAACTATTTCATTACCCATCCGCTTGTTGTTTATAGTTGTACGATATTATAAATTATTTCCAAAAATAAATGATACTGGATTTGCTAATATACATTGTAAGTCGAAATAATGTTAAATTTAATGAATAATTATATTTTAAATTTTCTGTAATTGAAATTGCACAACAACGAAATTGAAACGTATCACCGTCATCATCCTAGAAAATGTTGCAGGGCTAAATTTGAGTCCCATTGGCAACCTTGTTAGCTGATACTGTCCTCTTTCCGTTGTAAAGAATGTGCAGGATTTGCTCTTGGGCCCTAACTCCAGTTGGTAGTACCCTTGAGCTAAATCTAAATGGGAAAAATACACAGCACTGGACAAGGAATCCAATATTTTGACAATATTAGGTAACGGTATTTTTTCATTGTCTCTTATTTATCTATTCAGCAATTAATAATCCAAGACCACAACTTTTTCTCACCAATCCGATCACCTTTTTTGGAACAATGAGTAAAGGTGATGACCATTCAGACCGGGCCTCCTCAATAATGCCGTCTCGCACATCTTATTAACCTGGGCGTGAATTTCCTTCTTTTGAGCTTTGGGTAATCTGTAAGGTTTAACAAACACTGTGTCGGCTCCTTACATCAACCCATTTTTTTTTGTTGGTATAGGTTGTAAAGACAAGCAATCGCCTTCCAGATAAAATATATCAGCATATTTTGCCGAATCTTGTCAATCGAAGTGTTTTCTTCTTTATTTAACGATTGCGCATTACTGTTATGTATGAAACTAACTGTTTCTAAATAATTCCACAATATAATGAAAAAAATATTAAAATTTTAAAAAATTGACAATTGTTTCGATATCAAATCTGTGGCAGAAAGTCAAAAAGGCATAACTCAAAAATTCACGTTTTACGGGAGAATTAAAAAACTGACTTTATTGGATTTCGCTTATCAGCAATGAAGATACGAAGAATTTTGTTACGTAAAACAAAAGAGATTTTTGTCGGGAATTAGAAAAACACTTTTTTGAGTTTTTTTTTCAAAAATGCTACGGTAAAACCTTTTTTTTATTTGGAACTCAGAGTTGTGCCTTGAATTAAATGTTCTGACTTTCTGACAAAAAGGCATAACTTTAGTTAACTAGATAGCCACCTAATATAGAATCTGACAAAAGGCAGCATCTAAACATATTCCCTTCTGTCAAAATATTTTTTGTGATTGATATAATAAAAAGATTCAGTAAGTGTAGATATAGTGTATGCTTTATTTTTCTTAATAATAATTATTTAAAAAACAAATAATCAAATTTTACAAAAAAACAACATTAGGACAAGCAAAAATTAAAATTCTTCACCACTGAAATAATTATCAATGTCTGGATCGACATCCCTACTTTCTTCAGACGAAGTTTTTAGGTTTCTATAGAAAAGTTTAGCACTCTCATCGACGAGATCTAACAATTCTAATAAATTTTGTGCTTTTTTTTGTCTATTGGTCTGTCAGTGTCATATAGAACTTTGAAATCAAAGTTTGCATTTAAAGGTGTTGTCTTCATTTTAAAGTTTATTTTTTCAAAAGGGCAGTTTTCCTCTAAACTATTTTTAAATTGTACTATGCCAAATTCGTGTTCATACCTCAGCCAATTTACTGGCCTCCATGAAAACTTTTCTTTCGTTTCGGTGATTTTTCGATTTACAAGTGGACCCTTTAACAATGCCGCTAAATCCAGGAAGTTCTCTCGCTTCATTTCGACAACTGTAAATTTGTTTGCTTTCGAACCTTGATTGCCTGCAAGCCTAACAAGGTTGTACCAGTCTCGAGGAAGGTGTATGTTAAAGGGACTTCTTTTTTTCGCTTTTTCAATAATGGCATGATCAGAGTCGCACTCCATGTGCGTATGCCCTGGCACAAGAAATTTATGGTCAATAATTTTTATGTTGTTACTTGCAGATGCTACATAAGACAACATAGCAGCTACATGTGAATTTTTATTTTGGCCGCCACATGTGTCGCTGTAGCAAATGATGTGCTCCGTTTCTTTTAATTCGGAAAAATATTTGTAAAGACAAGATGCGATCTCGTTTGCACCTCGTCCAGCAATTGCTTCATGCCACATAAAGTGCATTGATTTTTGGGTCACACAATCATGAACTGTTAAATTATAGGTGTGAAGTTGTCTTTTGTAAAATACGGTACCTGTCGAAAGGTATGGGGTGGGTAGCACTTGTTGCAAATCAAAAACTATAACTTTTGTGTTTGGCGCATTGGTAGATAAAAGTTTGTCATCTCTTTTACTATTATAAGCTTCATCAGCATCTAAATGGTGTTGAGTTAATTGCTCTTTAAGCTGATCTTTAATATTGTCATTTGAAGAACTTTGAATTTTCATATGAAAAACATCACATGTGTTGCAGGTATCGTTGCTCGGCTTTTTAAACTTCAAATTTAAATTATCAACAGCTTGTGAATAGATTTTAATTGAAACAGGCTTTACTCCATCTTTCATTGCTTCTTCACAGTAAAGTTTATGCATTTTAGCCTTTGTTAAATCAGCTGCTAAATATTTTTTTTCGGTGTGTCGTCGAGAATAGTGGGACTCGTACGCAGGGAATTTTTTAATATGATCAACTACTCTTTGCAAACTACTTTCTGATAGTTTGTGGCTCGGGGCATGTTTACCGCGCTTGTCTAAATATGGAATGCCACTATCAGAAGCAAGTTTCTTTTTAGTAACAAACAGAATGAATTTATTTGTTTCGTCAAAAGTGGCACAAAAGCATTCTTTGCACACTTGAAACCTTTTGCTTTTGACTTCAAAAAAGTACGAAAATGTTTTTTCTCTATTTTTTGCCTTACCTCGAGCATCACTTTTAAGAGTTGCAATTTTTTTGTCGTCACAACTGATTAAACTTGCAATATAAGATACTCGTCGGTCATAGTTTCCCATTTTCCAATAATCATTAAATAAAATAAGCCTTGTAGCCTCATCTATCTGTTCTCTGCATTTTCTTCTGCAATTTAATTTCAGTGGTCTTATTTTTCTTTCTCTAACTGGCTTTTGACTGCTTGAGATGTACGCTTTGCCGGAGTTTTTGCAAACTTTTATTTCTTTTTTTCTTTGTCTTTTTTCAGAAATTTTTTTGGGTTTTGGATTTTGCTTTGAAGCACTTGATCCACTGGGCTTGTTAAGGTTATTTTCTTTATCTGAATCTGAAGTTTCAGAGTTTGGATTTTGCTTTGAAGCACTTGATCCACTGGGCTTGTTAAGGTTATTTTCTTTATCTGAATCTGAAGTTTCAGAGTCTTCTTCTTCAGCAGTATAATCCGGATCTTGCACACTATCATCCGAGTCTTCAACAAAAGTGTATTGTTCCAAGCACACTATAACAAAATTAAAAAATCAATACCGAGTTCTTATAAATACCTATTAACGACCAACTGGCTATGAAATGAACAAAATTGACGCGCTTACATGAGTGATTAAGCACGAACAAAAAACGTTTTTGTTTATTCTATAGCCAGTTGGTCTTTACAAACATTTATAACAAAAAGCAATAATTTTCTGTACTTATCTGCATTTAAATAAAAAATATTTTAAAAGGCATTAATTGAATTAGCTTACCGTTTTGAAAGTTGTTGCTGACACTCTCAGGAAATAGCTCATTTTTGTCGTATTTGTAATCATTAAAACAATTGACGGACGTGCCTGTCTCATTTGCAACTGGGGGATGAAATACTAAAAAAAAAATAAGCAGTTTAAATTTAAAATATTTTAATACCAACCTTCACCATCTAAATGATATTTAATTCGGACAGCTTTTTTTAATAAACTTTGCTGAACATTTTGGCCACCTGGCAGTTCTACAATGAAAAAAAAAACTACCGATCTACTTATTATTATTATTTCAAAATAATAAAAGGATTAATTTTCATCATTGTAAACTTTATTTGATTGAATTGTTTGATATTATTTTTAAATGTTTTTAATTGATCAATAATATTTTTTATTAAAATAGAACGCTAATTAAATTTTTAAATAAATCAAGTTTTATTTTCTTTAACAAATTCTATAACTTTTTTGACTAGGCTTTGTTAATTTGCCTTATTTAAAGCAATTCCGCACTAGAATGAATACAAACACGTTTTCTTTTATTATTTTTTTAAATTCTATAATAAAAAAATACGATAAAGAATACTTACCACAGTTGGCCACCATTAATTCGGTGCGCTTGCTTACACTCATCATCAGTCTACACACATCACACCTACTGCAGTGATTATAATGAAATGCGAAAGAATCCGTACCGAAGGGGTGTTTTTAATAGACTTTCCGCATAGACAATCGTACGAAACGTGCCGAAATTACACGATTATTAAATTCTAGATAATTTCTTACCGACAAAAAGACATATATCTAAATAAGACCGAAACATTTTGTCGGCATTCGAAACCGACAAAGAGACATAAGTCGACTTATGCCGCTTTGTCTGACTAGATTTCCCCGAAAATATGATTCAACTGTAGTTATACTCTTATGTCGGATGACAAGGTTAAAAAATATTATAATATCTAAAGATATACCTTCCTGTCAAAAAAAATTGTTAACTCCAATTATATCTTTATGCAAGGAAGAAAAAATATTTTTCATTCAGATATTCCCTTATGTTAAAAAAAACCGTTATTTTAAAGGAATATAGATAAACCCTTTTGCCAGATTATCAAGCTTGAAAAATGCTATCGATCGGTATAAATAACTCATTTTGCAAAAAAAATTACTTATGCCCTTTTGACTTTCTGCCACAGATATATCCCTTAGGGCTAATAATATCTAAGCTTTAATATTTGTAAGCTCATACCTTCTTCTCTTTTCTATTCATATACCCAACACATATATTATATTGAGTTAATCACAAGATAGGTCCCTTCATGGTCTAGCAAAAAATAATTATTAAACATCAGGTAGACATCACTTGAAGTGTAACATCTGTCATTCTGACGATGATACTTGATGATATCGAAACAGTTGTCAATTTTTTATAATTATTTCATTATATTGTGGAATTATTTAGATACAGTTAGTTTCATTTACAACAGTAACATGAGTAGGCTCCTCACAGTAAGGGTCGAAACAGTAAATTTGATTATGCATACATAACTTCCTTTTCCGTCGCATTTAAAACTCTTACTGAAATCTCATTTGCTCTTGGTCTAACAATCACTCCTGCTACAAGTACCCCCTCACATAACTCCTCTTTATCTACAACACAATCGTCGTTTTTATTAACCTAACAGTAAACAATTTCGCACATCAGGTGTTGCGAGATAGCGACCTACCTGCGAGTGTATTGAAACAGTAACTTCTTCGCTTGCCTTTTTAAGGGATATAGAAACATTTTCATATTTAATAACTGCCCCAACCGGATCTTCACTGATTTAGTGTGGAGCCTGAAATGCCCTTAAAATTTATTTTTTTAGTGGTATCAATAATTTCATTGCTCTCCAAGTATTCCTCAATCATACAACTCATACTGGTTCCTGTATTAATTAAAAATTTGAACACTTTTCTTCCATACAACACACACGCGCAATTTAAACCAATCATATTCAAATTCACAACATTTTTGCAAGCATTTAAATTAGTTTCGTTTTAGTCTCCAAGTTTCTCCAAAGCAGTCATTCATAACCTTTTTTGTCGTGGCACAGTTTTAACACTTTCAAAATGTTGTGGTACACAAAGAGAAAAATAAGTTTAAAATAGTTTATGATAATAATTTTGAATGTAAAATAAAATAATATGTAGTTCAAAAACGAAAGTACGGTTATTAAGGGATTCATTATATATTTGTATTCAGAAATTGGAGCTTGATGCTTTTTTATAATTTTATTTATATTTGGTTGTATATATAAGTGTCGATCTTTTCTTCATTTTTATATTGGTGAATACTGAAAGTCCGAATTCACACAAATAAGATGTTGAAAATCGTAATAATATTTTGAAAAGATTTTTGACCATCATGGTATAATCGCTTCTAACGTTATCCAAAATGAGTTAATTGATTCGACCGAATATTTTTAAAATAAATTTCGGTTATTAGAAAGCAAAATAAGTTGTCCCTCTTCATTCAAAGTTAATTAAAATACAGGTCTTTCGGTTATCACAAATAGATTACGAACCCAATCAAATTTTTTTGTATCTAAATTTCAGAAATAATGAAGAATATTATGTACAGTTTTATTGAAATCTTTTGGGACTGATTCAAACTTTTCCAAATTGCCTTCCTGAACTTTATTCGTTCATAAAGTTTTTTTTGAAATCTCACCAGTTTATCTGTTGAGTTTAATATATTTTCATTCTGCCCTTGCAAGTTGGAATTTATGTTATTGATAATAACATAAATGTCGGATAGGTAAAAGCATATTTTATTTTTCAACTACTGAACAGAATCACAATTTTTATTTTGTTCAAAACATATTTATAACCGAGCTAGTCGAAAATGAAAATATTTTGTTTTATTTCTTAATTGTTGCTAAAATATCTGATTATTCTTAATCGTTGCCTTCTTCGCAGTTTACAGAATAAAATTTTACTTTTCCTTAAAACCGTTTATAAAAAAATTCGTCCGAACAGTTTATTTTGAGAAAGAATGCGTTACAAAACAAATAATTAATTTTGTGTGGATGTAAATACCTATTCCTATTAAAATAATTTGTACATTTCCTTTTTAAATCATGGTGTTTAATAATTTAGGGCATTACGTAATGGTAAATGGAAGGTGATGGAATGATTCTGGGGAGATAATTAGGGGTGACCTAACTTTAAAATTTCACAGAAATTTTCAATTGTCAGATGATGTGAAAAAAATGATTTTCATACTATGGATAATTTAATTCTAAAACTTCGTTTACTAGTGCAATTTTGCATAAAACTTTTGATTTTCAAGGAAAACTCGAATAACCAAAGACGTGTTTTCAACAACGTTATTTAAAAAGTTACAAAAAAGACAAGAGCGCTATGAATGTATACACCAATTAGTGTTTTTAAATGAAACTCAAGGTCTCTAGTTAATTCCACAATATAATACGAGTTATTGAAAATTCTAAAAAATTGACAATTGTCTCGATAAATCAATATCATCGTCAGAATGACAGAAGTTACATTTCATTTTATGCCTACCTGATGGTTAGTAGTTAATTTTGGCTAGACCAAGAAGTAACCTAACTTGTGATTGGCTTAATATATGTTTATAGAAAAAAGAAGAAGATGTGATATTACAAATATTGAAGCTTAGATATTATTAGCCCTATGGTGATATCCTGGATATCATTTTTCCAATTAAGATCAGTATAACTGTGCAATGATATAGAAAACCAGGAAAACCATATCTGCTGATCTTTACAATTATCACTTAAGAAGACAGTTTATTAGTGGAGAATTCCCTAGATTTAACTGTTCATTGACAACTTCATATTGTGGGTTTCTTAAATGTCTTCTAATTTCCAGTTCTTGAAGGAAATCCAGTTCTTGTTCCTTTTCACAAATATGCAGTACTTCTAGTTCTGTGTTAGGTGTCAATGAATGATTGGTGTCAAGTAGATGTTTTGCGTAGTGGGATTTATCTGGTTGTTTTAATCTGTATGTGCTCACTGTATCGTACTTCAATATTCCTAAGGGTCTGACCCAAATAGACAGCATTACATTCTGGACATTTGAGTTTATATATACCTGACTTCTTTAATAGTGGTATTTTTGTTTTTACATTTAACAATTTTGTACTAACGTTACTTTCTGTTTTAAAAGAAATTGTTGTATTCGTTGCTGAAGATATTATCTTTGAAATATTATTAGAAATATTTCCTGCATATGTGATGGTTTTATAAGTTTTAATTTCATCAGCTTGTTTAGGATATATTAGTTGTAATGCCACTTTTTCTCTTTTTTACTAATTAGCCTATTTATCATATCTAATGGATAACCGTTAGATGTTGCTATTTGTCTAATTGTATTAATCTCTCTATCAAAATTACATTTGTTCATAGGAACTGAAAAAGCTCTATGTATCATTGAATTATATGCCGCTAGTCTGTGTGAGACAGGGTGATTAGAATTGAATGGAATTGTCACATCAGTCTGTGTTGGTTTTCGGTAAATTGAATAATCAAGTACATTATTAACTCTTTGAATTTTTAAATCAAGAAAATTGATTGAGTTATTTTCTTCAATTTCTAATGTAAATTTAATTTTCGGGTGTAAATTATTGATGTGGTTGAAAAATACATCTAATTGTCGTTCACTACCCATAAAACAAGCTAATATGTCATCTACATATCTATACCAAAATAAAATATTTTTCGAAATATTACTTTCAAAGATCTTTCTTTCTAAATTGTCCATAAAAATGTTTGCTAAAATAGGTGATATAGGGCTTCCCATTGGTAAACCTTCATTTTGAATATATATCTTATTGTCAAAAGTGAAATAATTCTGATTAATGCATACATCAAATAAATTAAGTATATCTGATATTATTCCTGGATTAATATTTTTATCTTCTAGTGATTTTCTTACAAGTATTAGACATTCTTTAGGAGGAATTTTAGTAAACATGTTAGTTATATCGAACGATATGAGTTTATAGTTATCTTTTAAGTGGATTGCTTTCAACTTTTTGGTTAGTTCTATTGAATTTCTAATTGAGTACTGATATTCATATCCGTAAGTATTGAGTATATTGTTGAGCTTCTTTGCCAATATATTATTAGGAGCATTAACATAAGAGACTACAGGTCTAATCGGTTTCGTTATTTTATGTAATTTAACTGTTCCATATAATTGTGGACAATGAGGATTCTTATGTATGATAGACCTCTTTTCGTAATCATTTAAAAGATAATTTGAATTATTAACAATATCCCTTACATTATTAGAAAACTTCTTTGTTGGGTCTGCTTTAAGAACTTTCACATCGCTGGATTTTATAAAGTTATATACTTTGGAATTGTAATTTTCAGTCGTCAAAATGACAGTAGCATTCCCCTTATCAGATTTTGTGACTGTTAGCTTATTATTCTCTACCTTCTTTTTTATTGCGTTTAAAACTGAAATGCCATTTTTTGTTTGACGTTTAACTTTTGAAGGTTCAATATTTTTGATTAAATTGGCAATTTTTAATTTCTCATAAAGAAAATTATTTGAATTAGATTTTAAAGCTATTTCTGACTCTGTAGCTATAATTTGTTTAATATTATTCGTAAATTTAGGTGGTATGCTGTACTTTAAACCTTTATTTAAAAATTCTATTTCACTATTTGTAAAATTAGTGTCTGAAAGGTTTTCAAATCGTGGTGCAAAGTGTGTTGGTATGTAGGTACTTACAGTTTCATGATGTTTTGAGTATTGAATTTTATGTTGTGTGTGTTCAAGGTTCTGTAGCTTCTTTTCTTGTTTCTTATATTTCATATGCTTCATCGTGCTGACATTTTCTCTAATTTTGTCATCCAAACAGTCAAATTCTACTGGATGTAATTGGAATGTGAGTTCTGAATGTACAACTTTTATGTAGTTGCCGAAGGAGTCTCTAACTTTGAACCATTTTTTACATTCAGATTTTATCCAAACTCGTTGAGCACATTTTATAGCTTTTTGTGCTTGTGGTGTTTTAGTGTAATACCAAATTATGTGAATATAAAATGTCAGACACTAATTTTACAAATAGTGAAATAGAATTTTTAAATAAAGGTTTAAAGTACAGCATACCACCTAAATTTACGAATAATATTAAACAAATTATAGCTACAGAGTCAGAAATAGCTTTAAAGTCTAATTCAAATAATTTTCTTTATGAGAAATTAAAAATTGCTAATTTAATCAAAAATATTGAACCTTCAAAAGTTAAACGTCAAACAAAAAATGACATTTCAGTTTTAAACGCAATAAAAAAGAAGGTAGAGAATAATAACCTAACAGTCACAAAATCTGATAAGGGGAATGCTACTGTCATTTTGACGACTGAAAATTACAATTCCAAAGTATATAACTTTATAAAATCCAGCGATGTAAAAGTTCCTCAAGCAGACCCAACAAAGAAATTTCTAATAATGTAAGGGATATTGTTAATAATTCAAATTATCTTTTAAATTATTACGAAAAGAGGTCTATCATACATAAGAATCCTCATTGTCCACAATTATATGGAACAGTTAAATTACATAAAATAACGAAACCAATTAGACCTGTAGTCTCTTATGTTAATGCTCTTAATAATATATTGGCAAAGAAGCTCAACAATATACTCAATACTTACGGATATGAATCTCAGTACTCATTGTACATCATTGACGGAGGATACTTACTACACCGTGTTGTGTGGGATAGTGAAGAAACATTTAGCATTATTTTAGATAAATACGTTCAGTATGTACGTAGACATTTTGGTGCCAGAATTACTGTCGTATTTGATGGCTATGATGATTGCACGAGGAATATTAAAGCTGCAGAACAACGTCGTTGAACTTTAGCAACGTCTTCATCTTCAGATATTCTATTTGATGAACTTATGACAGTTCCTACCAGTCAACAGAAATTTCTTGCAAATACTCACAACAAATCTCGGTTCATTTCAATATTGAAAGATAAGTTTATTGCCGAAAATATATTGGTTAAACAGGTTAATAACGATGCCGACGTACTGATTATTGAAACAGCTATAGAGCAATTTAATTTGACAAATACAACTATTGTTGTTGGTGAAGATGTTGACTTACTCGTACTACTTACTGCTCGAACTCCAGCTGAAATAACTATTTTCTTTTTAAAGCCAGGAAAAGCTCAAAATCAAACGGAAATATATTCATCAAAAAGTTTATCTACTTTTCCAAAGAGTCAAAATCATGTACTATTTTTACACGCAATAACTGGCTGTGATACGACGTCTGCATTTTACAGGAGAGGTAAAGCAACAGTCTTTAAAATGTTTGAAAAACAAGATTTAGTTCCATGTGCTGAAGTCTTCAAAAAAAGTAATTCAACTCAACAAGAAATTATCACGAACGGGATTCAGTTTATTCTTTCTATGTACAAAGCTCCGAAAAAAACCACCTGCCTAGATAAGTATCGATATGCATGTTTCGTTAAAAACACTAAAAATAAGAAACAGGTGCAATTAGCTTGTCTTCCTCCAGCCTCAGTTGCTGCTCATCAACATCTTTTCCGGGTGTATTACCAAGTTCAAGTGTGGCTTGGTTATCAGCTAGACCCAAAAGACTGGGGTTGGAAGTTGGTCGACAATACATTAGAACCTATTCAGACTTTACTCCCACCTGCGCCGGAAAAACTGCTGAACACTATTTTTTGCAACTGTAGAAAGGGATGCAGCGCTAAATGCGGTTGTAAAAAAGTTGGACTGTTGTGTTCTCTGGCATGTACACATTGTCAAGGCCAGTCATGTTCTAATGCTGAATCACAAATAGTAGAGGATTCGTTTGATACCAACGAAGAAACATGCGATACATCGCTATTGATGGAATTTACTTGCACCCAGGATGAAGAAAACGAACAAGACAACGATCAAGAAGAAGAAGAGGTAGTAGAAGAAGAAGAAGAAGAAGATCAAGAAGAAGTATTTGAAGGTTATGAATCAGATGAATAAATTTCTGATTTTTTTTAGTTTCAATCGCTTTTATCATTTCCAACTGTATCTAATATATTTTATTATGCAAGTTTCCAATTAGACAGAATCACAACAGACATGTGGAATAGGCCTACTGGGGAAACCACGTTAAAAAAAACGCGCTAAGTACACTACCTCACAGGTGGCGTGGAAACGTGCCCATATAATGACGATTACAACTTTTTAACTCGTTATATCTCAAAAACGGTGGCTCTCAGAAAAAAAAGTATTGATACATTTTTAGTAGAGAATTTTATGATTAACAATATTTATCTGAGGTGATTATATGATAAAACTTAACGTTTTGCTGAAAATCGCGAAAAACCGATTTTTTTCAAGATTTTTGACCTTTGACCTCGAATAAATTTTTTTCCAGGCATCGCAATGATTCGGAATTTTAACATGTTATTTTTAATTATGTTTTGAACAGTTACACGCATTTGCAGCTTGTTGTAAATTTATGTACCTTCCAATGTCTAGATTGACCGGACTAGATAGGAGGATACTGAAATTTATGTTAAATCTGAAACTAACAGTCATAAAGTGAATCTATTCGTAATGCTATTATGTGTTTGATTTATGTTCAAACAATATCGTAAAATGAACTGCTCATAATGCCCACAATAAATTTTGTCATAAAATAACCACTGCGTAAAATTGAAATAAACGACTCTGAAAACATTTGGTCCCTATATTTATAAAACACCCGCCATATATAAATTTTATTTGGTATTCCCTGTTTGCAGGATATAAGACAGATGTTTCCTCTCCTAATGCCTAAATCGTGTCTTCGTGACCGTTTGGCAGCATCCAGTCATAATATCACAGAAATAGACAAATTGCTAAGTCTTGGTTTTTAGCTTTTAGAGAAGATTTTACCCGCCCCAGTCATATGTCAATGGTTCTACGTCGAGTAAAATCACCGCCGAAACGACTGAAATTTGCCGGACGGATTAACTCATACGTAGATACAACATAATATATTGTGTTGTCCTAGATGTTTATGCGTTTTTGATAGAAAAATATTTATTGTGATTTTTAAAAAGAACTGAATTTAAGGAGAAATGTTATTGAAACAAAAACAAACAGAATGAATCATTGCGTAGACAAATTTAAATTGTTAATTTCCCTTCCGAAATTAAAACATAAATTTTAACATTTAAAAACAAAAAGTGAAAAAATATGAATGAAACAATAATACATATTTTTATAAATGCCGAAACGTAAAAAAAAATCTTTGAGAAAACATAGTAGGTATTTTATATAAAAATATACCAATTTCTCGAAAACTGTTCACATGAGATGGGGTAAACTACACTTGAACGAAAGCAGTTACTTTAAAAGTACTGTTGCTAATGTAAGTAATATATAGGATGTACATTTTTTTATAATTTACTATTATTACTGTTCATAAATTAGATGCTATTGTATTATAATTATTTAGAAAAATAATATGAGAAATCGGTTATTTTAAGCATATACGCATTTCCTAATTATTGGCAGTTTCTTTCTAGTTATTGCCATCGAGTTATTAGCAGAGTAGATTAGATTAGATTCGATTTTAACGGGGTTACAGTGCACTGAAACCAAAGGTTTATTGTGCCCCTCCTATCAGAGCTGTTCTTGCTACTACTACAGCTCGCCTTCCAGTTCCAAGGTTCTAATGAACAGTAGTATTTGGGACTGCTTCAACGAGGTTAGATCCTCACTCTTACAAGTTTCATGTCCGAAGCATTTCTTGCGTTGGCTTGCAATGGCGAGGCATTCCAGAACTAGGTGATCCGGAGTTTCATCCTCCTCTCCACAGAATCTACACTCGTCAATCTCTGCTAGACCTATTCTCATAAAGTGCTTCCTAAGGCGGCAGTGTCCTGTAAGAAAGCCCGTGAGGAGATGTAGCTTATCTTTACTGGGGTCCAAATATTTTTTGGATCCAGCAGTGTCAAAGTTCCACAGGAACTTTTTGGAATGTTCCAACCCGGGAAGGCATCGCCAGAGTGTTTCTCTTTCGGTTTCCTCTTTCTTCCGAAACTCTTTCTTGTAGGAGCATTTTGCTACACCACAGAAAAGCTTCGGGCAAATAAAGGGCATTTGTACTCCTTTCCTGGCAAGTGTATTGGCCTCTTCATTTCCCGTGATTCCCGAATGGCCAGGAACCCAGACTAAAGAGACCCTGTTATTCTTGCCTAATTCATCAAGTTTTCTTCGGCACTCCCATGCCAACTTGAAGTCAATGACATGGCAGCTCAATGCTTTGATAGCTGCTTGACTATCAGAATGGATCGATATGTCACATTTCTGGTAGTTTCTTTCTAGGTTCATTTCCACGCATCTTTTGGTCCCAAGTATTTCTGCCTGAAAGACGCTCGGGAAGGAGCCTCACGATAATGAGTATCTGGTGCCAGGCCCAAATACTCCAGCGCCTGCTCCGATGGTGGTTTTTGAACCATCTGTATACCATCTAATGGTGTTTTCTTCGAGAGTTTGGGTGGTGTATTCCCTTTCCCAGTCTCTCCTCGTAGTTAGCATCGTGGTGAAATTCTTTTCGATGCTTACTTTCCTGATCATTTCGTCACTGGGAAGATTCGCTAATGAGATGTATCTTGTCAGAGAGGACCAAGCTCCCTGATTTTTAATCCTCTCATTGCCTGCACCTTCCTTAGATATTCTAAGAATTGCCTCTTGGGCAGATCTTTATATCACCAGATGTAGAGGTGTGTGATCTGTAATGATCTCAAGTGCCCTAGCTGGACACGTTCTCATAGCTCCAGTGATGCACACACAGGCAAGCCTTTGAACTTTGTCGAGGCTCTTCCTCGTGCTGTACTGACTTGCTTTTGTGTGCCAAACTATTGCCCCATACGTAGTTGCTGGTCTCACAATCATGGCGTACATCCATCGCAGTATTTTTGGGTTACAGCCCCACCTTTTACCAGCTAAACTTCTGCACGCCATCAAAGCTCTTATTGCTTTACTAGTTGTTATTTCAACATGCTTATTCCACAGAAGCTTACTGTTTAGGGTTATCCCTAGATATTTCACCTCTGAGATCCATTCTATGATTTCCCCGTTTAAGGATATGGGTTTCATGGCTGGAAGTGTTTTTTTCCGGGTAAATGGAATAACTATTTTCTTGCTTGGGTTAATGTTTAACCCCACTGACAAGCACCATTGCTCAATGATTCTGAGGCCCTTTTGTAATAAACCACACAAGGTGCTCTCGAACTTGCCTGTAGAGCAACTCATCTACTACGAGGCTCCATAGAAGGGGAGATATCACTCCCCCTTGAGGCGTCCCCCGAGTGGCTTTAACTGAGGTGGTTTGATTCTCCACCTGTGTGACAGGTATCCTCGTTGTCAACAACTCATACTTCCATTTTACAATGATTTCATTCACTCCTCGCCTTTTTAGTGCTTCTTTGACAGACACATGAGTTGTGTTGTCAAAGGCCCCTGATATATCCAGGAATGCGCACATTGCGATTTCTTTATTGTTCAGAGTTCTCTGGATGACCTCGGTCAGCTGATACAGAGCCGTCTCAGTTGATCGACCCGCTCTGTATGCATGCTGACATTTATGAAGTGGTATATTCTCCAGATTCTCTATTCTTATGTAGTTACCCACTACTTTCTCCATCGATTTGAGTATAAACGATGTTAGACAGATGGGTCTAAAAGATCGGGGATCAGTCCCATCTTCCTTCCCTATTTTTGGACATAAGAGATAAAATTAAAGTAATTATTCACAAAAAGTACCATGGACAAAAACGTAAATTAAAGTCATTATTAACCAACAAACCAGTATCAAGCAACCCACAAACCAAATTCTCAGAACATAAATTTTTTAATAGATTCGTCAATCTTTCAAATACAATTTTTTCAGATAAAGGAATTCAATTATTACAAAAATGTTTTAAACATAATATTCAACCCACATGTTCATTGGATAACTTCAACAAACTAGGTATAGAAACAGAAATTAACTTGTATAATATTCCAAATAATTCTAATCTAAAACACAAAGCTTCAGAAATTATTAAAAAAGAATTCGTCGAGTTAAACAAACCCAATTTTGAATTATCAGCCACCAAATCAATTCAACAAAAATCAAAGTCAAATAGTCTTATTTTCATAAAAGCAGATAAAGGAAATACGGTAATAGCATTACCTAAAGAAGATTATTTATTAAAAACCAACAATTTTATTCAGGCAAGCAATTTTGAGACCCTTAAAAAAGACCCAACTAATAAATTTCAGAGAGAAATAAAATTAGCAGTAGATAACGTTAAATCAATAATTAACGATAAAGAAAAATATAAATTATTTTTACCCAATCCGCAAAACCCTGAACTTTATTCATTAATTAAACTCCATAAAGAGGGGTACCCTTTCAGGCCAGTTGTTTCTTATTTCACAGCACCTTCATTCAAAATTTCAAAGATTCTCATAGATGTCATTTCTAAATATTGTTCATTCATACCTCGATTTTCAGTTAAAAACTCAACGGAATTAATTAATAATATTCAAGATATAATACTACCCCATAATTCTAAATTCATATCGTTCGATGTAACAAATCTATTCCCTAGTATACCTCCTAAAGAAACTACAACTCTTGTTGATAACTTGCTCACATACAATAATGTTAATCCTATAATTCACTCTGATATCGTTACTTTATTAAAAGTGTGTTTGAATCAAAATTATTTTCATTTCAATGGAGAGGTTTATAGCAGTAAAGATGGTTTGATTATGGGCAACCCTCTCAGCCCCCTACTAGCAGAAATATTTATGGATAATATAGAAAAAATAATTCATGAACACCCCCTTAGTAGAAAATTTATGTACTGGCACCGATATGTGGACGACATTTTAGCTAGCTTCATCGGTACAAATAGACAATTAGAGAGTTTCATTACTTACATAAACTCGATTCACAATAATATCAAATTTACCGTAGAACTTGAACAAAATAAGTCTATAAACTTTCTAGACCTTACAATTTCAAATATAAATAATAAACATGATTTTTCTATATTTCATAAACCATCACATACAGATATTACAATTCATAATAGTTCGGTCCACCCATTCAGTCATAAACTAGCAGCTTTCAATAGTATGATACACAGACTCTTAACAGTCCCATTAAATATTAATAATTATACCAAAGAATTAAATATCATGAAACAAATAGCAGTTAATAATAATTACGATCCAAATTTAATTGACAATATCATAAATAAAAAGATAAAAAAACAGACTTTAGAACAAGTATTCCCTTCAGATAAAAATAATAGACAATTTAAAAGCTTAACATACTTTGGAACACCATCCTTAAAAATTAAATCATTTTAAGAAACTTTAGACATGAATATTTCCTTTAAAACTGATCACAATTTATCCAAATTCATTAAAAATAATAAATCTAAATCTTCAAAATTAAACAAATCAGGAGTTTATAAATTAAAATGTGGTAATGACAATTGTGATAAAATTTATATCGGTAGAACTTTTAGAAATTTTAAAACTAGAATTTCGGAACACAAACGTAGCTATGACAACAAAAAATTAGATTCTAACTATTCAAATCATTTATTAGAAAACCAACACATTTTCGACCCAAATTTTGAAATTCTCCATGTAGTCGGTAAATCCTTTAGTTTAAATTTATTAGAAGCCCTAGAGATTAACAAAAATAAATATTCAGGTAATCTCCTTAACGACCAAATAGATATCAATCAGTCTCCTTTATTGAACCTCTTTACCTAGAAGATAGCTTAGGAATGTTTGTAGTGAATGAATTTCCAGGTAATATCTTTTAATACCATTGTTAACCTTAGTAAATAGATTTAGCACTGTGTATATTAAGACATTTTTATATTTTACCTTCATTCGTTTTGACAAAGCTACTGTGTTAGTGAAACGCGTCAACAAGTTTAAATTGAACATTAGTTCAAATATATGAAGATTTAAACAAACTATATTGTTTTATTTCATCGTTCGTTATGAAGGTTACCCTTGCCCTTCTCCATTTTCTTGGTATTAGACCCATTGCTAGACTGCTTCTTGTAATCTTCAGCAGGTGAGGAAGAATCTCCTCTATCCCTTGCTGTAGAAGTGCTGGAAATATTCCATTCACTCCTGGTGATTTATATTGTTGAAAGGTACTTATTGCCCATTCCAACCGTTGTCTGGTAAATATTTTCTTAGCAATGTCCCAATCTTCCTTACGGGATTTTTTGGTGTAGTTCATTGCTATTTCGGTGCTTGTTGCTGGTTCACTACCTGGGAAGTGGGTTCGAAGAAGAAGAATCGATCAATCCTCTTCACCTTTCGTGTATGATCCGCCTGGCTATTTCAGCGACATTGTGGGGTTAGTTCCCCCATTTGCCAGGACCTTTTGTAGTCTGGTCGCTGTGTGAGTGGAAGTGATCTTTTCGCAAAAGGCTTGGCTTAGCAGAGTAACTGGCATGTTATATAATAGGTATATTGATCGAACACTTATAATTAAACTAAAGCTAGGTACCTACATGGCACTAGTTTTTATTTGAGACAAGTTTTACAAACAAAATATTCTTTATATAAATCATATTTTCCAAGACATCTCTTGTGAAATGTTCTGGAAAACTTCTAGCATTTAACTTCAAAGTTAACTAGGGGAAAATTAGCAGTACATGTAGAACATAAACCCGTATTCATAAAAATATTATTTTTAGGAATTGAGCAAGGTTCTGGTACTTTTTTTCAAATAATACTGACATATTTCTAACGTGCTTTTGGGATGTACCTATCTCGATATTTTCATCATGGGGTTGTTCATCATCTTCCTTGTTTAAACGCGTGTCAGTCAAACAAATTCCCAATTTTTTATGAAGAAATAATAAATTAAATTATTATCACATTGCCTCTCCAATTTATTCTAAAATAGAAAGTAAAATATTCTTTTTCACCCACCCCCTTTTTCTGACTCATTTCAATATCTGAATTGGTTCTCAAATTACACTTACTGAAAATACGGAATAATAAATATCAGCATTGTGTAAATACTAAATGTTTATGATTTAATTAAATAATTCTTCAAGAGGATAATCAAATATTGGTTTCCAGTTGACCCTCTTCAAAAGTCACAAATTCAAACTTCTCCATTTCCTTTTACTTCATCGTAAATTTAACTTTTCAACTAATTTTGTGTCTCTCAGTCAATTTATGTTGAAAGGTGGAAAAATGTCAAATATTTCCTGCCACTTAAAAATTGTGTAATTCTTTGTATTTCGACTAACTTAGAATACTTGAAAATAACTGGTGACAGATCACTTATTCATTTCAATGATGTTTAAAGTCGGCAATATACAAAAATAGGAAAGGCTAGAAAAGAAAGACGGCAATACATAAATAAGCTTCTAAAGGAGCGGATGATAGAAACCGTCAATCAGACTCAAGTTTGTGTGTCATAATATTAACATAACAACATATATTGTTTGATTCTGAAAACGTTTTAGTCTAAAAGCTAATAAACTAACGCCCTTTTGAGAATTCCCAATTTTTTCATTCATTTTGTATACCTGATATTTATATATGGGAATATCTTTGAACCAACAGGCAGTTTTTATAGTCTTACAAGTAAAAAAGTTGATGAAGAATACAATTTTTTTGTTAAGCAAATAAAACTAAAGCAAACCGAGCATCATCTATAATGTTATGAACAACTTCAAACACTATTTGTTAGATAAAGATTTTAAAATTTTCAGACCGTTTTAAAAAAATCTTATTTTCAATTATGTACAATATGTTAATAAAACAAAAGCTAGACAGGAACTGAGAAACTGCTGCCTCATAATTAGTACTTTCATAGTAATTTAACGCGTTAAAAATTACTTCACGTGTCTGGCTCTTGATGACTGCTGTCTGCTATGCGATGACATTTTTCCAGAAAAAGCACAAAAATGTATCACACCACATGCGCCTTCATCAACAATAGTTGTAGATGGAGTAAAATGGGTTAATACACAGGGGTCGTGTTCGCAATTAGGTTTGGCAAATCTCATTTACAAGGTATCAATGATTAATTTACATTTTTTTATGCAACAAACTTCTTACTGCTTCAAATGCTTCAATTTTTAAATATTTCTGTAATTTCAATAGCTTTTCATCGTATGTGCAATGACACATCTCTACATTGTTATAGATTTGACTTATAAATAATGGTGAAGTTTTTGGTTTAGAAAGTCCATATCCATTATTTGTTGACTTAGTGAATCTTGTGGCACAGTACTGGATTTTGAAACTATTTTGATAGCATCAGCAATGACATTGCACAACTTTGATATACTTGTATTATTGTCTCCGTCTTCATTATTTTCATTAATTTCTTCAGCATCATGAATTGGAGAATTTGAATATACGTACAGTTTTCTATCCAATTGTGGATTTCATTATGCTTTTCTTGGTTGATCATACTTTGAATACATATCAAACTCCCTCTTTTACCATGATCCATTGAGTCACTGCCACTACTGATTTCTTCTACTTCGCTGCAGCTTACTCTTGCTGCTTCTAAATCGTTTTCATTTGGTTTTCAATTTTTTGTTTTTTCATCATCAAACTTGCTTTTTACTTCTCTCTTTCTAACGCCAAATAACTCTTTCTTACTTCCACTTTTCTTGAAGACACTTTAGATCTTTGAGATCGCCTTTGATAATGTGAATCTGCCCAATGGCGCACTCACGGGGAAGGATATAGGGAGTATATCCCCCTCATGGACCCAGCTAAACTTATAAATATCCATCGACTCTATTGATGTGGAGGCGAAGAAACTGATTCAGGCAATAATCAGTATGATAGATTACTTGATTTATTTTTACCTGTTATTCCCAAAATTATTATAAAATCAGAAATTGAAATGTGGCATGAACATTTAAGTTAATATTCAGAAATAAAATAACAAATGTCAGGCACTGGCCTGCTTGGAAGTTTGTAGTCAGCATGGGTACCGAATGTTCACAAACTTCTAAAAAAAAATGTGTACACTGCCTGTGTCCACTGCTACACCAGAAAGGACCTTTCCTACCTTGAAACGTATAAAAACCTATTTAATAAATACTACTGCCCATGTGAGGCTTAATAGACTAGCCATGCTCGCAGTTCATAGAGAAGAAGTTATATCAACTGAAGAAATAATTGATAACTTCGCTCTAAAGTCATAGGCGCTTAAATTTTGTATTATAATACTTAAAATTGTTATAATTTTTGGGTCAAAAATAATAATATATCCCCCTCCTCCCAAGGCTCAAGTCTGGGTACGCCACTGAATTTACCGGTACTTTTGATGAACCTTGCACACCTTGTGATATATCTAAACCTCTTGCTTCATCCCTATTTTCCGTAACTCCAGCTCCTCTTGCGGAACGACTTCCTATTGATTCATTTTCGTGGTGAATAATTTCATGTTGGGTTGTTATTTCTTTAGGAATACTCTTCTTGGACTTCTAAATTCCCATAAATCAGTGCCAAGTCTAGTGTTTAGACCAGCTGTTTCTCTCTTTGACCGACTGGAATTTACTGCCATTTTTTAATGCCTGCTTTCTAATTTCTTCTGACTATCCTGTATTACCTCTTTTCGTATCTTTCAAGCACAAAGGACCTTGTCATATACCCTTTTGTATTTTAAAAATAACTTTTTCGTTTTTTTTACTTTTTATTGTAACCTTTTATTTATCAACAACTTTAACTATTTTTTGAAGAAACCATATAAGTGAATACATAAAATAACAAAGCAATAACACCTGATGAGATATCAAATGAAAAAATCTAGGATTTGTCAAAATTGATGTATTCTCAGTCAAGTAGTAGTAAAGTGAATGTTTCCTACTGAAAAACGCATAAATCTCAGTGCTATAATATATTATTATCCTAACGTGTCTAAAACTTTAGTTTTCCTCAAATGAAACTCTCTATAATATAAATTAACGTTGCTATTCATAGATTTTTCAATAACGATATATCTTCGTTCAATTTTGATTTTGCAAACAATCATTTATTTTCAAAATTTATTAGTCACTCAAATAGAAAGTAATAAATTCAGCTTTAGATAGATTTACGATTTTTTTCAATGGTTCACTGAAAACTTGTCAACTAGCTAACGTAATAAAGAAATAAATAATACAAGAAGTATATAAACGATAATTAATTATCTAAAAATTTCACTAAACTGATTATTTGAGGTAATAGAATAGCGTTCGTTCCCTAAAATGGTTTCTTGGAATTTACTGCACAATATTCTATATTACAGAAAAGGACGTGATAAATAAAAGCTTTTAAAGATCAAAAACTAACTTTTCCGTCCTTCGTAGGCTATATCGTGCTAACCAACAGATATTCCTCCAAAAATGAGCAAAAATGTAGTATGTCTGGATTTATGGGACTCGTTGTACTGGCTCTGGTGAGCTGAAAATAGGTTCATTTGTGAGATGCCCTGAACAATACCCAATCATAAAATTGATAACTTTATGCACTACGGAGGCTGTATCGTGCTAAAAAATGTTACTGCGATATAATATGCCACAAAACGTAATGCTGCACATTTACTATCCCTACAATATGATAGGGTATGAAATAAAAACATCGACCAACTTGTCATCAAACTTTTAATGTGTATTAATTGTGTCTACATACACTGCCGTTCGCTTCGCTTATTACAAAAAGCCAACACCAAAATAGATCAGTGTCGTACTACAATTGATACTACAATATTCCCCCTCGCAAAAGAAAATGTTATTGTTTCGACAAATATAATTTCATTCATAATTTAACCGGTCAATCGGTTTAATGTTCCTTTTTGGTTGCAAGGGGTCGCAAGTGGTCACCGTTGACTGTTTCATCTGTTTTACTTACAGCAATTTCTTTGGTAGCGACATGTAAATTTGTATTATTGGGAAGTGAGTCTTCTACATGATTAATTAATTTAATTTGATTCAGGTGGCGCTTCCATACAACATTTAATTCGGGAAAATTTACCAAATTAACACACTTCCTATTTTTTTTAAATTACACCCGTACACCAGGTAGTTTTACTAACTGTTATAAATGCTGCTATATTGCAAAGGTCACATGAGATTCTGATCGAAGAAGATAAACTAAACAGTCCTTGATAACGGTTGACTGTAATTTTACTCATTGCTTAATTATTAATACGAAATATATTTTTTTTAAACAAACGATCGTGTGTTATTTACATTACATGGCGCAGTCTATGTGGTAATCAGAGTCGGATTGCATACAATATCTTTTAGCGGACAGTCCTATTTATTGTGGAAATTGTGTCTTACAAGTTGCCTCAAAACATAAAATAAGAATTACGTCTGATGTAAGTCTTCCAGAGCCATTATCGTTTGAAGGCAATATGGCAGAAAACGTTCGAAAGTTCAAACAGTCATTTGAAATACATTTAATAGCAAGCGGCAAAGTTAAAAAGAAAGATAAAGTCAAGATCGCCTTGCTATTCAATCTTATGGGTGAGGAAGGTCTATAGTATGTACAAAAAGTACGAGGAGTAATAAACCCTAATTAAGTATGCAAAACCTTTACAGGGAGCACCATGAAATTTTTGATAAATCTCTTACTTTAAATTACATTTCTTCCGTAAATCTAAAAACCAGGTAGATCGACCCCGTATTTGTTTCAGTTGTAGCAAAGTTTAGGGTTTATTCATTGTTAAAGGATTAGCAGATAAACAATAACGCAATGCAGTGGTGTGTATTTTGGGAAAAAAATACGTTTTAAATTATAATATAATAAAAAATGAAAAGAAATAATTATTGGATTACATTTATTACTTACATTTTATTCTATATCCGACTCGGAAGAGGAAGAATCGTTGTTGACATTAATAATAATAGGGTCGATTAAATCATCACAAATATTGTCAATTTTTCACATATTTGCCTCTACTTTGATAACATGCTCGATACAGTTTGTCCAATTTTCCTTACTCACATGACTTACAGCACTCTCAAACAATTTCACAACATCGTTTATTTTAAAAGTAGTATTTTTTTTCCAACTTCCCCCTTTACCTGAGCCCATATCAATTCTATGGGATTAAGTTCACAATGATAAGGGGGAAGTCGAAGAACTGATATACCACGAGAAGAAGCCATTTCTTCTACAATGTAGGTTTTGTATTTATTCTTGTTCATTTTTGCAATTCTGTAAAGTTCTTTCCTTAGTGGATCTTTTGGAAACTTAATATTTTTCGAAATAAGCCACTCCAAAAGCTCTGCTTTACGCCAACGACTTGTGGGCAATGCTTCTCGTAACCGTGAATGGTAACTTGCGTTGTCCATAACAATAATAGCCCCTTTTGGAATCAGATCCAACATTTCAACAAACCATTCCTCGAAGACATCTCCATTCAAATCTTCGTGATAGTCCCCCGTGCGTTTTGAAATAAAAGTTAATAATCCACCATCAACAAAACCTTCAGAACTTCCAACATGGACAATGATAAGTCTTTTTCCTTTTCCAGATGGTGGCTGCAAACCTAACGACAAACCTTCCACGAATGCCTGCCTTCCGCTTTTAATGTTTTCATCTTGCCAAGATTTGGAAACTGTATATCCAGAATTTATCCATGTTTCGTCTAAGTAGAAGATTTTCAAATTTTGTTCTCTGGCATGTCGAATGCTTCTTAAATAGTCTCTTCTCCAAAAAACTATTTCCGGTTTATCTATCAAGAGAGATTTTCTATTATGTTTTGTATATCTGAAACCCACATCTTTCAAAAGTTTGCATAATGTCATTCTGGAGAATTTTGGATAGTCCGTATCTTCTTGCACTGATGTCATAATTTTGTCAAGTGTTGGAATTTCCTTTCGTAAGTAAAATCCATGGACTTTACGCCTTAGTCTTTGTTTTAATGACTCATCGATCTCAATTGGTTTTCGGCCTGAAGGAGTTTTAGGGGGTTGAAGAGTTCCATTCTTGCTTTCTTTTAGTAATCTATAAATTGTTGATTTAGCAACACAGAACATAGCAGCCGTTAATTTCACAATATCATCAACACTTGCACTTGGATCCTTGTTTTTCAATGATATATAACAATTCAATATCAGAGTTTTTTCATTTGAAGATAATGGACCTGTTTTTGGTCGTTTAGATGGTCCTTGGCTTATCGACACTGTTTGGTACTTGCACAATTAACATTCAACAAATGTTTTAAATATATTCCAACTGTTTACAATATTATGACAACCATACAACTTCATACAACTTTACTCAAAGAACTAATACTAAGTACTGATTTAATGTACCTACTTCCTCTTAAAATAATATTCCCGATAATGTTTCTAAGAAAACTGGGTTGTTTGGAAAATCCCTCTCAAGAATCGAATAATCTGTAAATAGGTGTAATCGTATTAAGCCGATTACAGTAGGCCACTTGCCATTTAAAATTTCTGAGAAAAATTCCCCAAACACTACATATAGGAGTAATACAAATAAAAAATATTATGAATAAACGGGCATATCCGAACTCTGCCACAAAATAAAATTTTACCTGACTTGTATCAATTTGAGGATTACTGAAATGTTCGAACTGTGCCGCAACCATTTAGTTTAATCCTATTAGAGTCATTAGGGTTTATAATAAATAAAATCGGAGGCCCATAGAATTATGTATGTTTCTGAAAGGTTTCAAAGATTTCTTGAATTAAATATTTTGAAGAAATCTTGATTGTTTTGATCGATATTTAGGGGATTAGGGGAAGGATGTTGATGCACTTACACTATTGCCTAAAAATCAGGAAGAAGTATTTAATAGTGTTCGTGAATTACAATTACGAACGAACCGAGAAGAGGAATTTCTATTAACAGCAGACCAGGTATTCAAAATTATTGTGTTCTCCTGTTTTTCCAACCTGTGATTTTGGAGACTCTTCTGACTCGATGATTAGAGATAGAATTGTGTTTGGTATTCAAAGCTTAGAAGTGCAAGAAAGATAATTACATGCGGAGGATCTCATCGTAGATAAAGCAATTGATAAGTGTCGAGCTAATGAGCTAGCAAGAGCTCAGTTGAGGGAGGTACAAAGTCAAGGAGGAAAAGTGCAGGCTATCACAAGCAAGAAAGTTATTAAGCAAAGCAGCAGATCTAGCAATAAAGATTATATCCACACTAATCGAAGTGGAAATGGACCCTCGAGTTGACCACAAAATTAACTTCTTCGATTGCAGAAGTTGTGGTTTCACGCATGGCCTAAGAAAGTGGCCTGCTTTTGGTAGAATGTGCAATGAGTGTAAAAAATATGGACATTTTGAAAAAGTTTGCCGCAGTCAGTATGTAAGAGAAATTTTTGGAAATGAAGAAGATGAAGAAAACCAGAATGAGGATACGGAAGAATACTTAGTGACTACTATAATGGTAAATGAAGTAACGCATAAACATGAGTGGATTGAAAAAGTAACCATAGATGAACAGAAAATAAATAATGATACCTTTGGTGATACTCCTGGGGTGATAGTTCACTTTGATGACTTACTGATAGCTTGGAAGTCCATAATCAAATTTTAATTAAGGTTATTGAGAGAGCTAGAAATGTTGTAGTGAAATTGAATCGTAATAGAATTCAATACAGGGTAAAAGAAGGTAAATATTTAGGTAATATATTTGACAAACATGGTATGAGGCCAGATGATGATAAGATCAGAGCAATTATGGAGCTTGAGAAGCCAAAAAATAGAAAGGGATTACAGTGCATCTTAGGTATGATCAATTATCTTAGAAGCTACATACCAAATTTGTCAGATGTATTTGCTCCTTTGCGAAATTTACTTTAAAATAATTCTACATTTTTATGGACAAAAACTCATTCAGACTTGCTCAATTTAATAAAAAAAACTAATTAGTTCTCCTCTGGTGTTGGTTAGTTTTGATGAAGACAAGCCTATTGTTGTGCTATTATTTTTCGGTGGGAATTCCGGTAAGTGATTAAGGGTTGAGTCGGGGCACAATAAACCTTAGGTTTCAGTGCATTGTAACCCCGTTAAAATCTAAAAGGGTTAAGTACGACCCAAAAATGGATTAATAATTTGATGGGGGATTCCAGTGCTCCGGGAAAAACTTGCTATGTCTCAAAAATGATTACAAATAAACAAATACTGAATTCAATATGCTTCATTTTATAATGTCAGGAATACAAATGAATATTCAAAAATGTAAAAAACCTGTTCATGAAATAAATTCATATTATTTTAAGAATATTTTTTTGTCTATTCTAACAATTTACCTAATTTGCTGTTAGATGGTTTATACTCTAGGCCGTTGTTGTTTGCATTATATTTTGGAAATGTTATTGTGCTAGTAATAACATTGTAAAACTACAATTGTGATTGTAAACACTATATTAAAGAAGAAAGAAAAATATGATTATCATTAATTTTAATGCAGGTATTGTGAACGACAATATTCACATACAGTAAAAGAAGTACCAAAAATTGATCATTGTCGAAAGTCATTTTTCGCTAATTTGGCTATACTCATGCAGAGTTTAAGCCTCATGTGTCATTTTGCCATTTTGCCATTTCATAATAAGTGTATTTTACGATTTTTACTATGAATAAAAATATGTCCTAAATTGTAGGAAAGTTGTGCCAACAAAGCTACAAAAAAATACGGGATTCTCAAATGCTTAATGCTTCCATGGCTGCATGTATTCAATTTACTCGTCAAAACCTATAAATATATTCATAGCTGTGGAATTAACTAGCAAAGAGTGATTTATTACCTTACAGATGACTATCACTACATTTAGAGACCTTTTTAATTTTTATTTGAATAATCGTCCCTCTATAATAGTAGGTATGTATAGATACTAGAAATACTTTAAAATGGTCCTTGATAATATTCCTGAAACTTGTATTTGCAGTAGGGGAATAGGTTGTATATCCAATTGTCGTAGAATCTACCTATAATTTTTATTTTAGTTGAAGTAAAAATAATTGTGATTGAAATGCACAGCGTTTGAAGAGTTCATATGTGGAAGAGCACATTGCACAATAGGTAAATTTTCATAAGCAATACTCCCTCTGACGAGTGTTTGTGTAACCAAGTTAATATGAATTGTTGTGTTTTGGATAACTTGAAGCAGTGTAAAATTGAGGTTGTGAATTAAATTATTTTCCAGTTTCATTCATTTTGAATATGACTAATTATTACTGTTGTGTTCTTCAGTGCTTTTCCTGAGCAAAAAAATCCTGAACTGAGCTTTCACAGTTTTCCATTTACAGGAAATTTTAAAGATTTTGTGGAAACAGCAGAGAACTTGTTGACAGTAGGAAAAAATGGATTAGGCAAATGAAAATTGGAAAAAGGGTGTCTGGTTATATGAGAGTTTACAGTCTAAGTTGTGATCAAAATTATTTTTCGAATTCTGTATACCTTACACATTTAACGATATGTTGTTGCATTTTCCACTGTTTACTGCCTTGCATAAACAGATCATTTTCAAATTTTTTATAAAAGTGCTCTTAGCAAATTGTCATATGATTTCACGGGGGCTTAAATCAGTAGCACTTGATTGTATGTATAATCTATAAAAACGTCATTAAATCATTTTCCCACTTAAAATGAGATGTCCTGCATTCAACACATTTTCCCCCTCTACACTACGCATTTGGAATTAGCATTTCCTCCAAACCATGACATATATTCCAAAATACTCCGTTTCATATTGCTAAAAAATAAATTGGTATAAACTTATTCTTGTCTGACCTCATTAACTTGCCTGAAAATCAAATATGTAGTAAAAACAAAAAAAGGAATCGCCTTTTTCTCTACAATTATTAAACACCAAAACCAAGTCTAAAACACTGAAGGCAGGCACTAGAACACTTTAAGTATCTACACCAAACACCATAACATAAACAATGGCAATGTATATTAAATAGGTTTCGGCTGCCAGCACCGTGGCGCTGCCAGCTGAATCCAAGAAGTCTATAAAATCAATAATCCATTATTTTATATCCACCGTACATTCCAATCTAATTTTCGGATTCCGATGTCAATATTGTCCTGCTATCTTCTTAGGATCACGCCTTGTTATCTTCTTACGATCACTAATTCACAAATTAAATATAATAAATAATAAAAATAAATATAGCTTGAGCAATATATCTTCTAATAATAGTAGCGTTTTATGAATCTTCTATAGTTAATTTTGTGGTCAACTCGAGGGTCCATTTCCACTTCAATTTCCTCCAAAATGTCTACTTTTAGTGTGGATATAATCTTTATTGCTAGATCTGCTGCTTTGCTTAATAACTTTCTTGCTTGTGATAGCCTGCACTTTTCCTCCTTGACTTTGTACCTCCCTCAACTGAGCTCTTGCTAGCTCATTAGCTCGACACTTATCAATTGCTTTATCTACGATGAGATCCTCCGCATGTAGTTATCTCTCTTGCACTTCTAAGCTTTGAATACCAAACACAATTCTATCTCTAATCATCGAGTCAGAAGAGTCTCCAAAATCACAGGTTTTAGAAAGTTTCTAAGGTCTGTCAGAAAATGATCAAATGGCTCACGCTCATCCTGTTTACGATTATGAAATAGGAATCTTTCATAAACAACATTCTTTCTTGGGGTCAAATATTTTCCAATTCGGTCATTTCTTTATCGAAATCATCTTTGTCATCTTCGTTCAACTTGAACGTGTTGTAGACTTCTATAGTCTATATAGAAAGGACAAGGAGTAATAAATCATTCATTTAAGTAGATTTCATAGACGTACCAAAATATATTTTAAGAGGGTATACCGTAAGGTACATTTTGTATTGAACGAATGAGTTGCAGCTATGCTAAAGAATATACGATTTAGGTCAGAGGTAACGGGATGTACTAATTTTAATAAAAAATAGTGATAGAGGTAGAGGTCATTCGGAAGCAAAAAATGTAGTTCATTATAAAAAAATTCTACAACTTCCTCAGGACTAAGATACATAATACCGAAATGTACTTTTAAGTATTCGCCAATTGCAGAACCTTTCTGTCTGTACTCTTGTACCAAATGAAACTCCTTAATCTTACGAAACCAAGCTTGACAGAGATGAAATTTACAACCAAAAAGAATTTGATCTCTGCCAAAACATTCATATATAGCGTTATGAATGCTTAGTTCAAAATCTACTACGACTTCTTTAGGTTGAAAATTTAAGCCTACTTCTTTACATTTTCGTCTTAAAATTAAAAACAAATCTGAATATGTTTGACTTGATTTGTCCGGCAGCAAACAAAAAACAAGAGGTACGTAATAGCCGTTTTTAAAACCATGAATGGTAAACATTTGGTAAAAAAAAGTTGAACAGTATTTAAAAGTCCCATCCATCAAAATACAATCCGAATTACATAAAAAATTAAGGTTGGAAAAACAGGAGAACACAATAACTTTAAATACCTGGTCTGCTGTTAATAGAAATTCCTCTTCTCGGTTCGTTCGTAATTGTAATTCACGAACACTATTAAATACTTCTTCCTGATTTTTAGGCAATAGTGTGAGTGCATCAACATCCTTCCCCTAATCCCCTAAATATCGATCAAAACAATCAAGATTTCTTCAAAATATTTAATTCAAGAAATCTTTGAAACCTTTCAGAAATATACATAATTCTATGGGCCTCCGATTTTATCTATTATAAACCCTAGTGACTCTAATAGGATTAAACTAAATGGTTGCGGCACAGTTCGAACATTTTAGTAATCCTCAAATTGATACAAGTCAGGTAAAATTTTATTTTGTGGCAGAGTTCGGATATGCCCGTCTATTCATAATATTTTTTATTTGTATTACTCCTATATGTAGTGTTTGGGGAATTTTTCTCAGAAATTTTAAATGGCAAGTGGCCTACTGTAATCGGCTTAATACGATTACACCTATTTACAGATTATTCGATTATTGAGACCCAGTTTTCTTAGAAACATTATCGGGAATATTATTTTAAAAGAAAGTAGGTACATTAATCAGTACTTAGTATTAGTTCTTTGAGTAAAGTTGTATGAAGTTGTATGGTTGTCATAATAGTGTAAACAGTTGGAATATATTTAAAACATTTGTTGAATGTTAATTGTGCAAGTACCAAACAATGTCGATAAGCCAAGGACCATCTAAACGACCAAAAACAGGTCCATTATCTTTAAATGAAAAAACTCTGATATTGAATTGTTATATATCATTGAAAAACAAGGATCCAAGTGCAAGTGTTGATGATATTGTGGAATTAACGGCTGCTATGTTGTGTGTTGCTAAATCAACAATTTATAGATTATTAAAAGAAAGCAAGAATGGAACTCTTCAACCCCCTAAAACTCCTTCAGGCCGAAAACCAATTGAGATCGATGAGTCATTAAAACAAAGACTAAGGCGTAAAGTCCATGGATTTTACTTACGAAAGGAAATTCCAACACTTGACAAAATTATGACATCAGTGCAAGAAGATACGGACTATCCAAAATTCTCCAGAATGACATTATGCAAACTTTTGAAAGATGTGGGTTTCAGATATACAAAACATAACAGAAAATCTCTCTTGATAGATAAACCGGAAATAGTTTTTTGGAGAAGAGACTATTTAAGAAGCATTCGACATGCCAGAGAACAAAATTTGAAAATCTTCTACTTAGACGAAACATGGATAAATGCTGGATATACAGTTTCCAAATCTTGGCAAGATGAAAACATTAAAAGCGGAAGGCAGGCATTCGTGGAAGGTTTGTCGTTAGGTTTGCAGCCACCATCTGGAAAAGGAAAAAGACTTATCATTGTCCATGTTGGAAGTTCTGAAGGTTTTGTTGATGGTGGATTATTAACTTTTATTTCAAAACGCACGGGGGACTATCACGAAGATATGAATGGGGATGTCTTCGAGGAATGGTTTGTTCAAATGTTGGATCTGATTCCAAAAGGGGCTGTTATTGTTATGGACAACGCAAGTTACCATTCACGGTTACGAGAAGCATTGCCCACAAGTCGTTGGCGTGAAGCAGAGCTTTTGGAGTGGCTTATTTCGAAAAATATTAAGTTTCCAAAAGATCCACTAAAGAAAGAACTTTACAGAATTGCAAAAATGAACAAGAATAAATACAAAACCTACATTGTGGAAGAAATGGGTTCTTCTCGTGGTTTATCAGTTCTTCGACTTCCCCCTTATCATTGTGAACTTAATCCCATAGAATTAATATGGGCTCAGGTAAAAGGGGAAGTTGGAAAAAAAATACTACTTTCAAAATAAACGATGTTGTGAAATTGTTTGAGAGTGCTGTAAGTCATGTGAGTAAGGAAAATTGGACAAACTGTATCGAGCATGTTATCAAAGTAGAGGCAAATATGTGGAAAATTGACAATATTTGTGATGATTTAATCGACCCTATTATTATTAATGTCAACAACGATTCTTCCTCTTCCGAGTCGGATATAGAATAAAATGTAAGTAATAAATGTATTCCAATAATTATTTCTTTTCATGTTTTATTATATTATAATTTAAAACGTATTTTTTTCCCAAAATACACACCACTGCATTGCGTTATTGCTTATCTGCTAATCCTTTACCAATGAATAAACCCGAAACTTTGCTACAACTGAAACAAATACGGGGTCGATCTACCTGGTTTTTAGATTTACGGAAGAAATGTAATTTAAAGTAAGAGATTTATCAAAAATTTCATGGTGCTCCCTGTAAAGGTTTTGCATACTTAATTAGGGTTTATTACTCCTCGTACTTTTTATACATACTTATACAACTAAAAAGTGAACTTTCGTGTCTAAGATACTATTTCTAAAATTTCGGTGGCTTTAATTGCTTACTGAATATTATATTTTATGTACTAATATTCATATCCTTTAATTAGAAATAATGTCACATAAAAGTAAAGTTGTATTAATATGTTGTTATTATTCCAAGTTAAGGCCCATATATTCTGTACAAACTGCCAAACATACTAGTATACACTTTGAAATAAAAAAAAATTGCTACCCCTCAGTTTATTGAAAATAAAGAATTCGAAAACCAATCTCATGAACTCAGTCGATGTTCTTTAATCTGAACACAATAGTAGGGGTTATTATTTAAACCGACCATTTTTTCCTCCTCCTTCCCCCTATGATTTCAGCTTTTTTGAACAGTTAGTATAAAATTAATCATATGGTAACCTTATCCTGCCATATTATGAAAAAATATTGCAGGATATTTTATTTATCCTAATAATTCTTTTCTAATAAGTTTTTTTGTTCTTGAACTGGTAACTTGATTTAAAGGGACGTTGTTGTTGGTATTTAAAACGGGTTAGAAAAGAATTTGATACTCGGCAGAGTGTTTAAAATCTACAAAATTCTGTACAGGTTACGCGTTTGTCCAAAATGCTGCAGAGCTTCCGATAGTAGTACAATTTAGTTTGGAAATGATCATCCTGTAAAACTATTATAGTTCCTAAAATAAATACATAACTCTGTTTTCTCTTCAAACTTCGAATAGCGGCAACAGTAACTACATAAAATTACCCGTACTTTATAAATCACCACATTTTTACGGCAATCCTATTTTCGAACTGAAAGATACCCATTAGACTCGGCCAATCTATTTTACAAAGTACTTTTATTATGATATAGTGTCGGTGTTCTTTATCTCTTTGCTACTCGAGAGTAGTTTTCGAGTCGGTAAAATAAATAAACCTGCCAGATGTGTTTGTGTATGATCTTAGGCGTTTTATTCTTTAACAACAATAATTAAAACTGTAATGACACATTAGACGACATATAAAATGGATGTTATGGTGGTTTAAACGATCAACACTATCGTTTGCTTATGCGATGTTAGTACCGCTGCATGCGTGCCATCATTTATTGTTGTTATAATAGAGTCAGGAAACAATAACGGGCTGTGTAGATATTTTAACTATTATGACAAGTTGAAGAATAAAAAATATTGTTGAACATCAAAGAATACAACAAAAGTAGGTTTACATAAATACTGAGTGCAAACTACTTAAAAATAAATAGTTTTAAAGATTAAAACTAACTTTTCCGCTTAGGTAACATGCCCTGAACAATATCCTACCATAAAATTGGTCACTTATACATACTCCGGGGGCTGTATCGTGCTAACAAACCGAATTTTTCCCAAAAATGACAAAAACGTTGCACTTTATGTACCATAGAACCCGTTGTACTGGCTCTGGTGAGCTGAAAATCAATAGGGTTCATCTATTAATCGCCCTGAACAATATACAATCATAAAATTGGTGACTTGTATACACTTTGGAGGCTATATCGTGCTAACGAACCGGAAATGACGAAAAATGTAGTATATATGGATTTATAGAACACGTTGTACTGGCTCTGGTGAGCTGAAAGTCGATAGAGTTCATCTATATGACGCCCTGAACAATATCCAATCATAAAATTGGTCACTTGTATACACTGCGGAGGTTGTATCGTGCTAACAACCCGAAATTTCTGCAAGAATTACCAAAAATGTGGTACTTCAAGAACCATAGCACCCATTGTACTAGGTCTAATCAGCTGAAAATCAATAAGGTGCATCTATTAGTCGCCCTGAATAATATTCAATCATAAAATTTGTGACTTGTTGCAGTCCGGAGGCTGTATCGTGCTAACAAGACATGTTACGAAAAGTGGCCGACGATAACGACTACGACATATACACAGGATTTTTATGTTTAAAAACCGTTTTTTCGTGTTCTGCTTGTTTCAAAACGAAAAATTAACTCAACATTTTTATTCCACATTCCAACCCTTTTTGGGGTAAACCAATACTTTTCTCGCATATTAGATAGAGTTGGGTGGAAAAGTAAAATCCGGATGGAATTACTTATTAGCTTTGTTCGCACAGTTAAATCCCGATAGAATTTTTTTCTGAGCAAGTGCGGTTCGATACAAGTCCGCGACTGATTTGTAATGACTTGTAATGAAATGATTAGGATCGGTATTATCTCTATTATTTACATTCCTATGATGAAGCAGTGATCAACTCAGCCGATGATGCTGTAATGACTTGTCACCAGTGTAATGACTTTGTAACTTTGCTAACCGTTCTCACCAGCCTAATAATCTGGTATTTCCTTTGTGCTAAAATTTCGTTTGGTCACCGCTGTCAGACGGTGTAGTGAATTCGTTTATTTATTATATTTTTTTTTCCTTTTTTCTCCTTCCAAGATCGTTGCAGCGTGCTGTCACCGTGCCTTGCGGCACAAAAAAATTGTAGAACCAGGAATTCTCCCTGTGGGATTACCTCGAGGGAGGGGGTTGTTCCAGGCTCGAGCGGTCAAAGACGTCGTGGGGCCCCTTGGGCTTATACAGTGTGCCAAGCCCGAGTTCGTAGTGCAGGGTTAGCCGGTCCGTCGTACTTGACGGGTATGGGGGTGGTGAGGAGTGAGGTTGTGGAAATAAAATTGAAAGGTTAAAACATATATAAACATATATTACAAAGAAAAACAAAACTGTGTCAAATAAACTTCGAAAAAAAATAGATTAAGATATGACTGACTGTGACCCCTAGTATAGGATAAATGTCTATCACAATTCTTTAGCCTAGGATTAACTATGATCTCTAGTATAATGTAAATATCTCGCAAGTACACAATGTAAATATCTCTGGAATAGGATTAATTATAAATCTCAAGTGCAATGTAAATATCTCTACGCAATTATCAAAAATGTTAACCTAGGATTAACTATAATCCTTAGTATAACGTAAATAGCTCTGAAATAGGGTTAAATAAAATCTCGAGTACAGCGGAAAAATCTCTAAGATAGAATTGAGTACAATCGCAAGTAAAAACGTAAATATCTCTACGCAGTTATCAAAAACAAAAATAGTCAGATGAAAAAGGAACACTATGCACCTTCAGAAAAAGGGGTCCCTGAATATAACTAAATAAGATGCCTCTACAATTTTAGGCCTTAACAGTAGATGAGGGGCGCTGATGTATAAGGAACACTGGATATGACTGAAACTCACTGTAGGGTCCCTTAACTATCCTGGGATACCCGGTTAAGTCAAAGAAAAATATAATAACGCAAATCCAATACCCAATATATAATAAATGAATTGTACTTTTAAAAAACTTACGTTTTGGAAATCCCACTAGTCACATAAATTTTCACACTATTACTTCTTGAGGGTGAGGGTCCGTCAATACTCAGACTCGCCTCACCAGGGGAGAGATATTACCTATCTCTCACTGACTGCCTAACTGTCCCCAATTTTTTTTGATATTTATTTCTAGAGTTCACCTTCAATGAAGGTTAATTATTCATATTTGTTTATGTTTGTGGTCAACAAAACCTGACCTGTTCATAATCTAATATGTTTGGATAACCTTGTTTTGTTTGTGTTTTTTACTTTAGTTGAGGTCGAGAATTTAATAACTATTTTGAATTAAAAAAGAAATTATCTATATAGGGTGTTTTTAGAATTTGTGTCATATCTTGTGTTTATTACAGATTTCTGATTCTTCTGTTCTGCGAACGGATTACGGATCACATCTATCAATTTAGAAAATCGGAAAACGACCAAACCATAACCTCTCTGAATCTGAATTTTGTATTTTCCATTTATTCATAAAATTTCTTCATTTCACTGTTATTTCGTGATATAAAATTCATGTTTTGTATGATTTGAATCTATATAAAAAAACGGTTTTAAATATTAAAACTAACTTTCCGCATCTGTGAGATGCCCTGAACAATATTCTATCATAAAATTGTCACTTGTATACACTTCGGGGGATGTATCGTCGTAAAAAACCAAAATTTCGCTAAAAATAACCAAAAATGTAGTATATCTGGATATATAGGACCCGCTGTAGCCGCTTCAATCAGTTGAAAATCAATAGGGTACATCTGTGAGACACCTTGAAAAATATCCAATTATAAAATTGGTCACTTGTATACACTCCGGAGGCTGTATCGTGCTAACAACCCGAAATTTCTTCAAAAAGGACCAAAAATGTGGCACTTCAGGTACCATAGTACCCTTTGTACTAGCTTTGGTGAGCTACAAATCAATCATCTTCATCTATAAGACGCCCTGAATAATATCCAATCATAAAATTGAAGATGAACCCTATTGATATTCAGCTGATGAAAGCCAGTACAACGAGTGCTATGGTACTTGAGACACCAAATTTTTGTCATTTTTGGAGAAGTTTCAGTTTGTTAGCACGATACAGCCTTCAACGTGTATACAAGTGACCCATTTTATGATTGAATATTGTTCATGGCGTCTTATAGATGGATTTTATAGATTTTTAGCTCACCAGAGCTAGTACAACGGGTGCTATGGTACCTGAAGTGCCACATTTTTTGTCCTTTTTGGAGAAATTTCGGGTTGTTAGTATGATACAGCCTCCGGAGTGTATACAAGTGGCCAATTTTATAATAGGATATTTTTCAAGGTCTCTCATTCAAGGTGTCTCACAGATGTACCACCCTATTGATTCTCAGCTGACTACAGCGAGTACAGTCCTATAAATCCAGATATACTACATTTTTGGTTACTTTTGGAGAAATTTCGGTTTGTTAGCACGATACGTCCCTCGAAGTATACAAGTGACAATTTTATGATAGATTATTATTCAGGGCATCTCACAGAATCGGAAAAGTTAGTATTAGTCTTTAAAACCGTTTATTTTAGATAGAGAAATATTCGAATTTATTATATTCAATAACGACACCTTCCTTAATAATAATCCAGTACCTTTTCGCTTAGAGTCTACGGTGACTAGAGCGACAGCATCTCAGATTTCAACAGAAAATAGAGAAAACACATTTGCAACAGATATCAGTAGCAGAAACTAAGTGTGGACCAGGGAAAATAAAACTAAAACTATTAAGTTTATATAGGAAATACAAAAGTCAAGTTGGAACATTCCAAATTAGAAATTTCAAGAAAATGTGAGAAATAATCTCTTTAGAACTTAAAAATATAAATCTTATTTTCCTCCTTAAAATTGTGAAAATAAATGGAGGGGTCTTGAAACAATTTACAAGAAATACATTAATTTAAAAAATCAAACTGGTAGCGGCAGGCCATGTTTTGAATTTATAGATGAGATGGAGGATATTATGGGAAAGATAAAAAATATTTATCCCACTGTGGTTCTCCCCACTTAGACTATAAGTCAGCTTCCAACTAAAGAAGCCGAGATAGCTGAATGCTCGAACGTTGAGGGAACTAATGAAAAAGCAAGAGGACCAGCATTTGAAACTGAAATAATAAGCGTTCAGCCAAAAAGCAAAGAATAAGAAATTCCCATGAAATCATGAAAAACGACAAAGGAGATACGAATAAAAGATGAATTTGAAAACATAAAATTTGTATCAGCTAGAAGTAGATAAGCGAAAACTAAAAAAAATATAGAAATATCCAAATTATGAAGTGTGTGTGTGTGTAATATTTTATTAAATTCAGCCAAACGCTTCCGACATAACGTCATCTTCAGGGCTTTCGTCAGTCGGTCCAGAGACATATTAAAATTGTCCACATTATTGCGTTTGTCAGTTTAACATGGTAAACAAACAACAAATTACAAACATTTAAACAAATTCAAAACGACACTACACAAACCATATCCACAGTGGCCTTTCCGACCTGATCTTTCAAATTATGTCGACCAACAACATTTTAATATGTCTCTGGACTGACTGACGAAAGCCCTGATGATGACGTAATGTCGAAAGCGATTGGCTGAATTTAATAAAATATTGCACACTTCTTTAGAAATTAATTTATCCTTGTTATACTTTAAGAAAACACTGATCTCCTGAGGGAAAGAAATGATTTACTTTGGAGGAAAAATGAACAATGAATCTTTTTTAGAAAAAAACAATTGTAGAAAGTCTGGCGATTCTTTTTTGAGCACTACTCTACAGACATCCTTAGAATCTCTTTTATTAATATGCCAAAGAATTTATTTTTAGTTTTAACTACCCTACCTGAATTAGCTACACACACTACCTGAGCTGTCATATATCTCCTGAAACTACATAAAAATAAATATTTCACTTTGTCCAAACCTTATAAAAGCAAATTTAAACTTTGTCGCTTTGATTATCGGTAACATTTTGTCAAAAAAATATTTGTTGAGTACAAAATGTATAGTGGAGACTTCTTTATAAGTTAAAATTTGGTCACCAACAGTTCTTAATAATTAACGGATTTGACCCCACTCTCAGATAAACCACCGAAATGAGGAGAGGAGAGGGGATTATTGTGCAATATACGAGTATTCTTGCTCGGCAGCCGATTTGAGAATTACATTAATTTGTCGAGCAGCACATACAAAATTACTCCCACGGCAACTGTAAATATTACTACAACGTCCTTTTCGTGATAGAAATGCCAAAATGCAGCTACTGAGAAATCAGATACCAATTCTAAATGAAATAATGAAGCACAGAAATAAAGATAAGATTTTAAAACTTTAGCCTCACGAACTTTACTCAAACTAATGTTGAATGGGCCTGCATAATCCACACGAACATAAAGAAAAGGTTGTACTTGGGTAACGCGAGCAGATAGAAGCACCCATTATAGGGGTTATTGAAGATATGTACTCAAAACACGGCGAATTGAATGTTAACATGATAAATCCAGAATTGTTGAGATAGAAGAAACTGATCAGATTGAACTCGAACATTAGGATATTTAAGACGATATGATTCAATAAGTAAATCGGCATGATTTGGTAAAAAAGCTTTCTTTCAAATTAGAGAGGATCTCAATAAATGGAGATAATTTACGAAGGACCTTTGGTATACTCTTATTGTCTCGAAGGATCTTCATTTCTGCAGAAAATGACAACTCCTGCGTACGTTTCACTGAAACTTACAAATGCAGCTCATACGAATCTATTTAACCTGTTCGTTTTTCAGCAGGTTTGCAGGAATTGTAACTATAGCGAAGACCATAACCTAAAATGCAAGTAAGTTTAAACATGGAGGAATGTTACGAAATTAAAAAGTCAGAAGATTCACTGCGAGCACAACATGAAATTTTAATTGACGCTTTTCTTCAGAAATATCAGAAAAGTTGTTAAAATTGGGTTGCGGAAGCTCATTCTAAGGTGGACAGGTAGATTGAAGAAAAGATGATCATATCCACCGTAAGGAGCAAGTGAGCAACTACGGGGGTAATAAACCACAAGAACCTACATCTGCGGGGTTGTTCTCCGATCTGACATAAAACCAACATGAAGAAGGAAGTTTACCCTGAATGAAATACTCTCTAGTGATATATGCTGGTTTGTGACTTACCATAGGAGAGACTCTAGGAGATATTAATTCACTTTTGTAGATGACATTACTAGGACTTTATTATATTAAATACACACTAGTTAACACTTACAAATAGTACTATCTAACTTACATTATGAGTTGAATCTAAACAGTTCTGGGTACGTTGACATTTATAGTCAATGATCTTTACGGTTTGTATCCTCGCTTGACCGTCGTGTCAGCGTTAAATACCATGAACTGATCCACTCAATTAACATTACAACACGTACAACATAAAAAATATTGCTTGCAATTTAATCATTGATGACATTGTTTTTTTACGATAACCTTAATTCAATTCGTAATTTATTATGGGTTCAACTAAGTTTATGAATTTCAATAATCACTACACCCTTAAAAAAGTTCCCAAAAGTTCGTAGTTATGCTTAATCTAAATTTAAATTGATATTGTTTATATTAGCTAACACTGCATTGTTTATTGTTTATAACCTTCACCTTACACTTGAGTCTATTTTAAGTTTACAATTTACACCGTTTATGTTTGTAACTTGAAATGGACCTAAATATTGCGAATCTAATTTTGTCCTGTCTTCCCTTTTTAACAATACTTAGTCTCCAACTTTGAAGTATGCAGGAGCGGCTGTTTGATAGCTTTGATCTCTACTCCCGATTTTGTATTTTATTAGAAATTCCTTAGCTCCTTCGTATGCAAAGCTTGTGCTCAAGTTCGTTTTGGTACGTTTCACAATCATAACACGGTTTTATTCCCGTTTTGAGATTCTCTGGCAAATTGGCTTTTCTTCCATATACTAATTCAAAGGGCGTCTAGCCGGGATATGTATTAGGTGTGGTATCGTAGTAATACGCAAACATTCTAGCATATTCGCACCAATCATCTTTCGTCTCATTAATAAAGTGTCTAACATACTCATATGCTCTATGCAATTTCAGCCAACTCCCTATTGATTCGTGATGGTAGGCTGTAGAGAAGTTTTGTTTAATGTAACAATTCCGTTAATTCGTTTTTATATTATGTTCCTTGATATGTCCCTATCTCTTTCATAAGACCGTAAGTAGGTATGAAGTTGTCGAATATTCCTCTTGCGATTGTCTACGCCCTTTTGTCCTTAACTGGTATCATAATTCCGTACTTTGTAAGTTCACACAGCATTGTAATCCTGTAACGATTACCTCTATTACTTTCGACAAATGATCCTATTGTGTTTATGTACACAATATCGAATGGTTTAATGGCTGCGTCTGTAATGATAAATTTCTCTTTGTGGCTTGGTTTTGCTTTGTTGATTTGGCAGTCTTGGCAATTTTTTACGTATTTTCTTACATCTTTTTCCATATTTTTGTGAAGAAAGGAATCTAAGCGAGCAACTAAAATAGAAGCACAAAACTCTAACCTGGGCAATGTGATTATTTCCAACTTTGGACTTGGATCCAACAGAATATGTGGAACATTCTCCCGTGCGAGTATAAGCAAGAATATACACGATTGTGCGGTAACTATGATCGCTGGCATCTCCAAAATAATGTAATTCATTCTTTATATGTTTCTTTGACAAAGTTTGCAGGGAAGACTCAAGGACGAAAGAGTTGCGAAATCTGTGGAATAACACTTTCACGTGGCGAACAATATCTTCTGGGGTGTTGATCCCAATCTAACTTATTAGTACAAACACGCTGAAGCAAATGTTTCAGAAGGAAAGTGACAAGAGAAGTAAAACCAAAAGCGGCATAAAAAAATTAAAATTGGTTAACATCTTCCGTTCGCGCATCTTACTTAAATTTTATGAATAATTTCAAATATCGCGATATTTTTGTAAACCAGCCGAACCAACCTTCCAGTCGTTGAGTGTGTATGTGTGCATTTACATTATATTTACAAATATTTAAAAATATTTTCCATGAAGTACCTACTGCGTTTTTTACTTTTCCTTTTTCACATCTACCATGCATTTAAAATTTGATTTTTTGGAGAAGAGATGCGCAACTGATCTAAACTTCAGTGTTGCTGCTCTAGCTTCAGGTCCACATACTTGATTCGAAGCCTCTGTCACAAGTTTGACACACCTCTCTACAGCATGGATGGAAACTTTTGAATATACGAGGTCTGATAAAAAAATAACCGTTATTTTCAAATTTCGTGAGTTACGTATGTTCGATTTTCTCATTTTTTTTCTGTTATGTTGGTACACATGTCTGTTATATATGTTTGCAACATCAGCCATTTTGGATTGTCAGTTTGTTTTTGACACATAAAAAGGTTAGTCGTGTTTTGGTGTGCTTTACGATTTTTTACTATTCGAAAAAATGGATCAAAGAAACTGTATTAAGTTTTGTGTGAAAATGAAATTAAATGCGCAAGGACATTTGAAATGTTGACTTTCGAATGTATCCACTAGATATCGCTACAATGCTATTGTACCATGCCATAGTTTATCAAAGTAATATCTGTGCGTCACAGAGTGTGTTTATAAACACAGACATATTTATAAATAGACTAAACACGCTTTGTGCCATAAATGGGCCAGTATGCGGTAAGGGGATATACTATTACTAACAAAAAAATTACAAAAATATTTCAATTTTTCATAAACTTTGAGTACGATGCACGAACGGATGATTTTAATTTTTTAACCCTTTTTTCTTCTTATTACAATGAGCAACTTTTCCGCACTACAGCCTTACGAAAAAAATACTCATTTTTTTCGACCCACCCTATGAGTATTGATGTAGGTGAACTAGATTTCTAAAGTGGACTGTATGTTGTCGTTGATGTGCTGTTTTTCTTCGATATGTGCTTGTAATGAAAGACCAGTCGTAACTTTAAGTAAAGTTGTAGCCTCTTATTCTTTTGGTTGTTAATCAAAAAGCCGAAGACAGCTTTTCATCAGAAAGCACTAAGGTCGTGAGTTTAGTTTAATTTATTTTAAAAGTGGTCCTGGTTTAATTTTTATAGGCGCCACTTTATTATAAGGACTTTCAAGAAACACTTCAAGAAGATCAATAAGGAGTAAATTAGCTAGTTAAACATTTTCAAGTAATCTAGTTATGAGATACGTTGCTTTATGTTTGTGAATTAAACAACAAACCCAATAAATAAGTTTTATAATTCCAATAGATGGGTAGGTTTGTATTGATAATGCAACAGCTACAATATTAGATGTTATCTATGGACTGCATTTATAATAATCACAGACAATAATAATAACTTGTTATGGGTATACCAATTACAGTTTTACAAAACTGTAATAATGAAATAATTAATAAAATATAATTAACTATATCATGAGTTTCTCAAATTGAATATAGTCAAAGTGAAATATAACTTCAAAAGTTGAAATACCAAAATATGATATAATATGTCATTGAAAACATTGAGAATTTCTCAAGCAAAAAGTTGAAATAATATCTTATAAAATGTAATGATTAATATGAATGAAAACAAAATAATAGCCTAAGTATTGCGGTTATTGTCAAAATCATTAGATGTCAATCATGTTAAATGAGATTTCTTCCGACTTCTAGAAACTTGAAATCAGCCATCTTGCTATCAGCAATTATTATATCTCGTACTTCATGACCATCCATAATAAAAATCCATCCCATACCAGAATAAGATCAAAAGCGATCAAACATCGAAAAAGAAACCATGATTATTGCCCTTCTACACATCACGTAACAAAGAAGCATTCAGAAAATATGTATCCATCCGAGACAATGAACGCCTCTGCTACCATATCCGTGGAAGATATACGATTTTATGTAGACTTGACATTCGGAAACGGGTGAAATTCCAATAAGAGTTTATATCTTATCATCAGTAAAAGCCCATCCATGTAGAAAAACTTTAAAAAACAATAATAGCTAGGACATGGAGACTATACAAAATAATCTTTCTTACCTTGCCACTAGCAACAGTTTTCACACCATAATTAATATAATTATCCCAAGGGGAAATAAAAGGCAACTAATCTACGACTCAATCATTGCTTCCAGGCCTTTGACTTGTGGGAAACGTGCGGCTAATTCGACATATCCCGTACAAGTGAAGTTGAAACAATCGGAAATAAAAAATATCGACAGCTGATTTGACATCTAGTACTATCAATAACAGCCAAACAAAAATTCCCAACATAAAATGGTGAAATATTCTTTAATTTGTAAATTACAATATTCTCAAAGACTAATTTTTATTATCGAAATCCCATTATTCCAAAAATATATCATGGAATAAAGTTAGCCCATTTAGAGAACCAGAGGGGAAGCATATAGAAGACTCTATCAAGTAGATAGAGTGACGATATAAAGAAACTCCATGGAAACTGGATACTAGCAATTCCAAACACACTTCTATTCCTTAGAGTATTCGATATACCCTCTCTTTTCTTCCTAGTCAAAAGCTTTTGTCAGATCAATGGAGCAGAAGTGTATATTTCGGTCGCGTCACGTGTGCCCCTGTTCGGTCTGAATCCAAACTGCGTTTCTTCTAATGGATGTTCCACTTTTTCCTTCAGTATTTTCTACAAAATTCTAGCTCACACTTTGTACACTGTACTAGTCAATGTGATGCCTCTGTAATTTCAGCATTCTCTATTATCCATTTTTTTTTTAAATTAGGTAACGATCCCCAAATTCCAGTCCAGAGTCTTCAAGTACTTCGTTCATTAGCTCTGTTAGATAAAACTGCCTTTTCTAGTATTGCGATTAGCATGTCGGCAGTTATTTTGTGATGTCCCGGTGCTTTCCCTAGTTTTAGTTTTTCTGTAGCTTCTTTGGTTTCTTTTTCGCTTATTTTTTCATTGATATCTAATTCAGTTTTTTGTTTAGTTTATGTATTTGTATCATATTTATGTGTATTTTCGTCTGTTCCTTCTAAAAGTTCTTTAAAGTACTCCGTCCATCTTTCCATGATTTTATCCTCGTTACTTATAAGGTTTCCATTTTTGACGTCGTTTCTTTCTTCCCTTGTGGCAAATGTTTTAACGTTCTGAAGAATAATTTTTGGTTATCCTTGTATGCTATTTGTATTTTTTTACTTGGTTTCTTTGTTGCTTATAGTGGTCCCAGTGTTTTTGTTTTTCCGCCTGTAAGTATTTTTCCACTTTTTATTGTTATCATCCACTTCATTTTTTCATCATTCCATCTACTAATGAGTTCTTATGGCTTCCCTGTTTGTTATTGTTATTCCACAAGTACTTTCTGCTGCCTTTAAAATAACGCTCTTAAAATTTCCCAATTTTTCTACCACTTGTTCGGTTTTGTTACTTATGTTCAACTTCTCTTTACAAACAACTTGATATTTCTCTCGAATTCCTTTTTATCTAAGTTTTTAAGAGTTTATTTTGTAGTTTGTTACTTTCCTCTTGCTTACCTCTATTTGTTTCGTTCCCATTCTAATTTTCATTTGTAAGAGGCGGCGGTCGCTGCTTATTTCTGGTCCTCTTCTTACTGTTACGTCATTAATCATTTTCCATAATTATTGATTAGAAAATACTCTATTACTGATTTCTCGTTTCTTGTGTAGATATTTTATACATTTCTCTTCTGGCAAAATTGGTGTTTTTCATGTTTAGCCCATTTTCTAAGCGTAGGTCTATTATTTGGTGTCCATTTACATTTCTAGGTTTTTATTGTTTTCAACATAGGCACCATTTTAAGCCTTTGTTCTCATTTCCAACTCTTCCGTTTAGATCTCCCATTCTCATTACTTTCTTTTTTGGTTTGTCCATTTCCTCCTATAATTCCATGAAAAAGCAGTATTTATCTTATTTCTTGGCATCTTCACTTGCTCCATAACATACTATTATAGTTATTTCTTCTTCCTCTTCACTTCCTTTTATATTTATCGTCATGATTTTTACATTTTTATTATTTTACGTTTGTATTTTTTTCTTCTTTTATTAGCAAAGCTACTGCCCCTTTTGCATTTTCCTATTTTTAACGCCAGACCAATATATCCAGCATCCATTGGATAGTTTCATTACTCCCCTTTCGTTCTTATTCTTTGTTTCGGTTATTCCTACATAGTCCATTTATGTTTTTCTCTATTTATTTTATTATTAAAAATATTCTTTATTCCAACAAAATTTACAACATTTAGAAAAATACATGTGTGGCGATGACAAGGCCATTTTTCTTCCTGTTGTGTATTGCTTGCTATGGGTTCGAGGCTCCTTACACGTATGCATTATCCACAATTTTTTACTGTTTATAATAACTTTGTACCTCAAATGTGACTCCTAGAATATTTCGGCTAGGTTATCCCTGAAAAGTAGCTAAAAAACAGGGTTTCAAAAATGAACGGGATTTTTAGTTTTCGAGAAGGCAACATGACAAACGTTGATTTTATTATTAATTTACTTGTTTAGAAAGAATTACACTTTGTGTGATGAAATAGGCTTGGAATTATTCAACCTTGCCACTATATCGGATGTCACCGGCGCGATTAGCGTCTATGAGATTTTTACGAAGATCTTCTGGCAGACAATTATTATAAAAGTTGACGAGATTTTATATACGAAGTCTTTGATAGTTGGCATATTGGCTTTGTCATGTAACCATGTATTTTTGGGCAGTCTGGGATAGCAGTTATGTTTGATTGCCATCCGCATACACTTGTTTTGTACCATCTGTAGGGAGTGGAAATTGTGTTTTGTCCCGTTATAATAAACGGGAGCTGCGTATGTCAGTATTGGTCAAATGATGTATTTGTATGTGAGAATTTTGTTTTGTGCTGTTAAGTTACTATGTGTACAAATTAGTGGGTAAAGTTTGCTCATTGCAGTCTTAGCTTTGCGCACCTGTTGCATAATATATGCATTGGCATTTGTGTTTGCTTGCATAGTATACCCTAAATATTTTAGGGTAGTACTCGGTTTTATATGCTGTCCATCTACGCAAAGTTGAGACTGCAATGAAGTGTTTTTTAGCGTAATAAATACTCTGTTTTGGATGGGTTGATAGCTAATTTATGATTATGTAGGTATGGAATGACTGTTGTGTTTATGTGTGTTTGTACGTTTCCAATGCTTGGTCGGGATTCTGTGCAGTGGCTGCAAATCAAGTGTCGTCGGCGTACATTGCGGTTAACAGAGGGGATGTTGGGATATCGTGGATAAATAGGGAGTATAACAAAGGTGATAATACTGAGCCTTGAGGGACTCTGGCTTGCATGGAGTACGGCCCAGCTGAGAATTTGTCAATTTTGGAAAATAATTTCCTATTTGTTAAATATGAATTGATTATTTTAATTAAGTACTTTGGAATTTCGAGTTTAATAAGTTTGTGTATTAACCCCTCGAGCCATACGGAGTCGAAGGCCTTTTGTATGTCCAATGTCACCATAATGGCTTTGTTTTTCATTTGAAACCCTTCCCTTATATAATTGATTACACGTATTACTTGTGCAATTGTGCTATGGCCGCTTCTAAATCCGTATTGCTCGGGGGGTATAATGCTATGTTTTTCGACGTATTGTCTTAATCTAAATAAAATTATTTTATCTATCATCTTCGCTATGTTCTTTAGTAGGGAAATTGGTCTATCGCTATCTACATAACATTGCTGCCTATTAGCTTTGATGATGGATATGACGTTGGCTATCTTGAGCATATCAGGATATTCGCCCGTTTTGATAATATAATTAGTAATGTATGTTAATTTCTACAATTGCTTTTTTAGGGATATTTTTGAGTAAAATGTTGTGTATGGTGTCTGACCCAGGTGCTGTCTTGTTTTTAAGTTGCTGTATCGTGTTCTATATTTCGGTGCATGTTGTTAATTGTGTTGTATTACGTGTATTGAGTGAATTTATAAATTGAAGAACTGCTTGTGTTATGTTTTGATGATATTGTGTGTGTTGGGTGTAATTTACAAAGTTGCCTTGGAAATACTCTCCGAACTGTTCTGCAATTTCCGGGGTATTATCATAAGATCAAACGAACTTACCAAGTGATGTTCGATCTTGATTATATGAAGGCCTCGTCGAAATAAATAAATAATATGTAGTACCTCCGCCTCTGGCCAATACATCCACAATCTTGAAAGAAAATATCTACCCTCTCCCATCTTTGCCCAAACTACGGTCGTATGAATCAGTCTATTTTAAAGCTGTTGTTGCAACCCAAAAGGGATGCTGTTAAACTGGGTTGGGTGGGACTTTATTTATTTCGACGAGGCCTTCATATAATCAAGATCGAACATCACTTGGTAAGTTCGTTTGATCTTATGATTATATTCGGCCTCGTCTCATAAATAAATAATATGTAGATGTTTAAAGAAGTTGCAACAACTAATCATTTATCGTAAGCAACCTCAAAATAATCAGAAAAAACTAACAATGCAGGCAAACTTTAAGTGGTTTATATTTTACAAGTATAATAAAAATGTATACAGTAATATGCAAATAGTTAACTAAGATTATGTAACGTAAACTGAACAGCAAAATAAATGTATACTAGAAAGATAAACTAAACATTTCATAAACTCAAAATAGTATTAGCAAACTTCTCATTACAAATCAAGGGCCTATTATAAAAGGTGGCAAATGTATTTGAGTTGTTGGTCCATCCCGCCGCCAACCTTATGGAATCAAAACTAACTCGTCCCCTAGCTGCCGTTGATGTGGAAGCGTGACGTGTGCTATGCGCCTTAAATTGAGTTATATCCAGACCGCTTTTGCCTAAAACCTGCTTTATCCACCTCCCTATGGTTTGTGAGGTTGCTCTATGAAAGGGTTTCTTATATGTCAGAAATAGAAATTTACAGGTACCCCGTAACTCTTTTGTCTTATCTAAGTATTTCAATAGAGTCCTAGCAACGCAAATGTTAGGATCTGCATCAAAGAAAGGTAATACAATAAATGGTTGACTTCTATTAATGCCTGAAGTTTTTATTCTGCCTGGTATTTTTATTTCTATTTTATTACGTTGAATAATTAAGTTATCGATACTAATTAAATGTAGAGTTTGTATCCGTTGCCAGTGCCATTAAGGCTACTAATTTTTGAGTAAGAATCTCCAAATTGATTTCTTCATTTTTGAACGATTTTAAATAATCAAGGACTATACCTGGGTCCCATGAATTTTCATATCTGGGCAAGGGTTGTCTTTTCCTAAAAACTCCTTTAAAAAATCTTTTAATTCGGAAGTCCTGTCCCAAGTTAGGTCCGGCTATTTGCGCAATCGCGGATCTATAACTATTTAAAGTACCATATGAAGCCCCTTTCTTGAAATATAAGGTCAGAAACTCTAAAACATTTGGAACTATCACTTCAAATGGGTTAATATTCTTTTCTAAGCAAAATTCCCACCATAATCTCAGAGCAGTATTATATTGTTTAAGTGTGGCGGGCGTAATTGATTGTAAGCATATGTCAAGCGAATCCATGGGTACTTTCCCTAATAACAACGCCTTCCTGATAGCTTCCCTGCCACCAGGATAAGGTTTTTCCAAAGGGGATGCGGCGACTTGCTAAAAGAAAGTAAAAACCTATTAGGTTTAAAAATTAGAGGATCACCGACTAATAAAGACTCAAAATAGGGTACCACGGTTGAGAGACCCAGAGAGGAACGACTACAATCCCCTCAGCTTTGTCCTCTATAATTTTTTGAAGCATTTTCAAGACCATGCTAAATGGTGGAAAGGCATAAAACTTCAACTTATTCCAATCTAAAGTAAAAGCATCAACTTTATACGCCTCTGGATCTCTCATCCATGATATAAACAGAGAACATTTTTTATTTATTCTACTAGCAAACAAATCTATGTCTGGTCTTTCGAAATAACTTTTTATCTTTTGGAAAGCCTCTTCCGATAAGCTCCATTCTGTTTCTTTATGCACCTGACGGGATGCCCTATCTGCTTCTACATTAAGTTTTGTATTGATATAACTAGCAAATATGTAAATATTTCGTTCTTCACAAAAATTTCAAATTTTCCTCGTTATGTGATTTAATTTATGAAACCTAACACTCCCCATTCTATTGATACATGCTACAGCTGCAGTATTGTCTACTCGACACAATAGAGTACAGTTTGATAACTTGGATACAAAACATTTCAAACCGAAAAACAATGCAAGAAGTTCTAGATAATTTATGTGATGGTCTTGTTCTTTTTCAGACCAGTAACCAAAGGTGCTTTTGTCCTTACAGAAAACTCCCCACCCTGTCCTGGACGCGTCAGAAAATATCTCTAGGTTAAATTTTGATAAACTAATGTTATTTGAAGCATGTGTGATATTATTTTTGAACCAAACAATGTCGGGAAATGACTGCTGTGGTATCTTCATTTTTGCATTATAACACCCATTGGCCTCCTTTAGTGCTAGATATTTACTACGCTCTAATATCTTGGTGTGGAAAAAACCATATTTAATTCCTAGACAGGCCGAGACAAGCGCCAATAAACCTAGCAAAGTCCCTTATTTTACATTCCTTTACCTTTAGGAACATTTCACAAAAATTATATATTTTAAGCTTCTTTTCCTCTGTCACTGATATTTCCATTGTGTCAGAGTTATATATAAACCCTAAAAATGTACATATGTTACTAGGTATTAGGCTACATTTTGAGTGGTTAATTAAAAAACCCAAATATGATAAAATATTCAACGTTAAATCTGTATTCCTTTTGCACTCATTATATGATTTTCCCATAATCAAAAAATCATCTAAATATACTACTAAAAATACCCCTTTCATTCTGAACAAACTAACTATCGGCCTTACAATTTTAGTTAAAATTTGGGGGGCACAGCTTAATCCGAATGGTAGGCAGTTGTACTCGTAAGTTACTCCTCTAAAGAAAAATCTTAAGTATCTACGGTGAGCCTTTTTCACAGGAACCAAATGATAAGCATCTTTTAAATCTATTCGAGTCATATAAAAACCTTTTGTTAAAATTCGTGCAACTATCTTATTATCTTCAATTTTGAAATGATTGTTTTTCACAAAAATGTTTAATTTTTTTAAATTTAAAATGAGTCTATGTGAGCCATCTGATTTGGGAACAGAAAAAATATTAGAAATAAATTGTTTTCTATAAGAACATTGGTCCACAACTGAGATTGCTGCTTTCTTTAATAAATCGTCTATTAAAGTGTTTAGCAGCATTAATTCTTTTGGAGACCACTTGTTTTTTTGTGTTTTTTTTTGTTTTTACTGGTGTCGAGCTATTTTTATTTATGTAAATACGGCGCACAGGTATAGATACGTCCGGATTGAACGATATGTCACTTTCGGGAGAATTTTTACTTTCTCCTATACACTTTTTTTCCCGGTCGTTTTCTATACACTTTTCTTTTTGGTTGAATTCTAGACACTTTTTGTCTATATTTTCGGCTTTAAGGTCGTCAATGTAAACTAACTGTAAGTAGTTTTTATTTTTGCTTTTAATTTCACGCGTTTTATTCTTAATTCTGATTATTTCATCCGAATAACTGAATGAATTTAAATAAATTGTCAACAGATTGGGCTGATTGCCCTCGTTCGTCGCTTTCACTGGCTTTCGAGTCACTTTTATTACTCAAAGTATCTTTTTCCTCGATGGAAAGTTTAGATTGTTTTTTTATTGTATTTTTATGTACTTTAAATTTAGACGTACTTTTTTTGTTGATTTTGTGGACGTTTTGACCGAAACTAACTGTTTTTTAACTTGCACTACTGCGTTATTACTAAGATTTTCACTTGCAAATAATTCGGGTTCCAATTTTTGCTTTTAGTCTACGTGTATATTCAGTTTGAAACGGAATAGTACCCGTTGTTGGGGGAGACGGTATGACTAGTGAATCAATGAGTACTAACTCTATTGATCCCCAATACAAAACAATGTAACTTTATCGAAAAAAAACTTTGAAATATGTTCACAATGTAATCCAATTTACAATCCAATAGGGTTGAAAATTAGCATAGGAATGTTTTTTTTCTAGTTCTGCTGTCAGTTCAATTTCTTCTCCGTTTATTCCTTTTACATTTCATGTTGCCAATGTTAATATTTGCTTTTTTATTGTTCTATCCTCGTTATAATTTTGGTATTTTATATTTTTTTGTTTATTTTCTTCATGGCCTGTTTCAATATCTGTAGACTGTCCTTTGTTTATACTTTTTTTGGAATATTTTTGTTTCAGTCTGGTTACTAATTTATGTTCGTCCATATTTCATGTTCATCTCCAGTCCATTACATTTATATTTTTCTTCATGTATTCCGCCTTCACCTGATGTCCATTGTTTTTTTCTACCTTAACTTTTACCATATATCTTCTTAATATAGAGGATATTACTCTGAGGATGAAGCATTCTCAATTTCGCACAAGCTTCTTACTGAACAAAGAGAATAAAAACTGAGTAAATATTCGCTAAAGCAGTTTCCTCGAAAGTGAGATTATCGAGGCCTATTCAAAATGTAAAAATACACAGAAGTCTCCAGAGTTTTCCTGGACTACATTGAAAACTTTGACATAGAGGTCACTTAGGTCTAAGTAATACTACTCTACTCACCAGCTCCACTGAATCGAAGAACCATAAAGGAGAAAAACTGTCTACATCGTGATCACGGCATTATTACTTCTCTGTAATCTGCTTTTACACGGATACATCATTAAACCAGTAGTATTCTTGTTTATTTTGAGGAGCTGGATGACGTTTACGTGAACTACGTGAACTCTTTATCGTATTCAATCGTCTGATCCACAATATCAATTTCAAAGTTCATAATTAACCATTATATTTTGTTATAAAATGTCTGTATACTAACACATCTCCAGAGTTCAATGCCATACCTCTGTGTAGGTTTTAGCATTTACTTGAAGACAAACAATTTGTTCAGAGTATCCGTATTCTTTTTCCCATTGTGACTAGGTTCATACTCAGATATTTAGATGTATTGTTATTATCACTAATTCTGATGGATTCATGTTTGCTAGTGAATGTATTATGCCCAGACTTGTTTCCGTTTCACTTGATATTCCGAGCACTGATTTTAATTCTATTCACAAAGAGATTTGAAGGCTGCTCACGTACTTTCCATAATGCTTTCCAGTTGAAATAACTATAGTGTCATCGAAAAATGTCACTTACGTTACTTGTTTGAGTTTAGTAATATCAACTATAGAAGATGGAGTTTTGGTCTTACCTTGTAACGTTTAGGAGGCCCTATGAACCTCGTCAATTGTTGATTTATTGTCTTTGAGGCTAAACTGTTGCAGAAAAACTACATTATGTCCTCTAAATGCCTACTACTTCCATTTGTTCAAGAAACAAGTTTTCGGATTATTTTAGTTTCTTCAATTTTCTCATACCCAGAGACATACCAAAAGTTTAATGTTGTCTAATCCACAAACCAAATGGTTCAGCGAATCTCAATGTTTTTTGAAAAAATGCGTGAACGTTTAATAACATAATCCCAAAAGATTTATTAGCTGTCGATAAATTTGATTACAGTCAATCGCTCAGTTTTTTCGATATTGTAGGTTATAATCAGCATGATGGCAGATGAAGTTACTATGCTTTTATATTATGATACAGTGAACGTATGAAAATTCGATATCTGTATATAAAAACAATATCGAGGTAGTCTAATCGTAACCAAAAATCCAGTATACGTCAGAGGTCACGTCATCTTGAATTTTAATTACAAATTTCACGAGAAAATACCTAAAAACATGACCATTGAAAAGAAAAAAGATAATGAAGAACGAATTGGAGTCGTGCTTCCCAAACTATCACCTTCTAGGGCCGAAACGTATTCTTCATCATTAGAGCATTTTTTTTAAATTAGTTACATGTGACAAGAATATCTAAATGGCCATAGAAATATATTTTGACAAATATATTGATTTCAGTTGTATGATATTCACATTTTTCTACGTCAAATGGCAAAAAGTTCCAAAAAATGGGCTAATTAATCTTATCTACTAATTGTAAATTTACCTACTGTTTGAATTCAACGTAATATTTATTCAAGTTAATTTCCTCTTCCCATTCAATCAACTCATGAAAATCCTTTCATTGTATCATTTGATTAGCACATTTTTATGTATCTACAAGATAGCACATAAAAATAACATTTAAAATTCATATATTTTAACACTAATGGACTAAAAGCCTGTAAATTTTTGGAAGCGATGCTTTTAAAAATAAGTTCTGTTCTGTCTCGAATGTCAAATAAAATAGTTGAAATATCGATAAACATCGTAAATATCTGCATTTGGAGCTAAATATACCACGCAGGAGGAATGTAATTAACAGTAAACGGATGTTATAAAATCAGATTTGATCAACGCCTTGAGAAGATGATTTCATGATGGCTTCTTGGTTAGATTTATTTAACTTCTTAAAATCGTATAGATGGACTTTAAATCGGATTTCTCAAAAAAAAGCATAGTCATATCTTGAAAATACTTTATTGTAAGCGAGCTAATCCCCATGGTTGGCTCATTATCTATATGGGTGTCCCAAGTAAAATTTGCTGCCCCCAATATCTCGAGTTATGTTCAGATTTAGAAAAAATGCCAAAACAGGACAAATTTAACCTATAGGGAATTTATCAGGTGTCGGAGTTTGATTTCGGTTTATCAATTATCCATTATCTTCTACCAAAACAATTTATTTGTTTCTTTTTATCCTTTTCTCAATTTTTATAGTAGCTTGAAACTTCTTTTTTCGGGCATATCCGAACTCTGCCACAAAATAAAATTTTACCTGACTTGTATCAATTTGAGGATTACTGAAATGTTCGAACTGTGTCGCAACCATTTAGTTTAATCCTATTAGAGTCATTAGGGTTTATAATAGATAAAATCGGAGGCCCATAGAATTATGTATATTTCTGGAAGGTTTCAAAGATTTCTTGTATTAAATATTTTGAAGAAATCTTGATTGTTTTGATCGATATTTAGGGGATTAGGGAAAGGATGTTGATGCACTCACACTATATAAGAGTTATAGTTGTATTCAGTTACTTCATATCGATCTACAGAAGTTAAGAGTGTAGTACACATAGCAAACAGTGACCAAAATGGAGAACAAAGCATCTACAATGTATAGTGAAAGAGGAAATAAATTAATAGTGTTGAACAGTTATAAATTTTCGAAAGCTAATACTAGCAAATGTGGAAACATTAGATGGAAGTGCTGTAACGCGAAATGTCCAGTTAGAGTGTACTCCCACGTTTCTGATGAAGAAACAATCACAGAAGTCAAAGGAGAACACAATCATACTATGGAAACGAACCTATCAAGAAAAGCAGTGAGTAACAGCATTAAAAGGAAAGCGACTGAAGATCCCACTGAGAAACCCTCCAAACTAATTCGGCAAGAATTGGTGTCAAATAATTTCGCGGAGGATATCAACACCGAAGATATTGACCGAATAAGGAAAAATATTCACGCGGCGAGAAGAAAAATTTTACCCCTATTGCCTAAAAATCAGGAAGAAGTATTTAATAGTGTTCGTGAATTACAATTACGAACGAACCGAGAAGAGGAATTTCTATTAACAGCAGACCAGGTATTTAAAATTATTGTGTTCTCCTGTTTTTCCAACCTTAATTTTTTATGTAATTCGGATTGTATTTTGATGGATGGGACTTTTAAATACTGTTCAACTTTTTTTTACCAAATGTTTACCATTCATGGTTTTAAAAACGGCTATTACGTACCTCTTGTTTTTTGTTTGCTGCCGGACAAATCAAGTCAAACATATTCAAATTTGTTTTTAATTTTAAGACAAAAATGTAAAGAAGTAGGCTTAAATTTTCAACCTAAAGAAGTCGTAGTAGATTTTGAACTAAGCATTCATAACGCTATATATGAATGTTTTGGCAGAGATCAAATTCTTTTTGGTGGTAAATTTCATCTCTGTCAAGCTTGGTTTCGTAAGATTCAGGAGTTTCATTTGGTACAAGAGTACAGACAGAAAGGTTCTGTAATTGGCGAATACTTAAAAGTACATTTCGGTATTATGTATCTTAGTCCTGAGGAAGTTGTAGAATTTTTTTATAATGAACTACATTTTTTGCTTCCGAATGACGAAAGAGTTATAGAATTCCGAAATTATGTCAATAAAACATATATAACGCAAAATTCGATATTTCCACCACTTATTTGGGCAAATAATGCATCCTTTTTTAAGAGAACAACGAATTCTTGTGACAGTTTTCATTCGCATTTCGGTGCTTCTTTTTACAAAGCACATCCAAACATTGTTCAATTTACTAGTGTGTTATTGGATTTACAAACGGAGGTATACGCGAAAACTCGTTCGGCAAACCAAAGCCAGAAAAAAACCAAAAAAACTATTAATGTTAAAATTAATTTCATTAATGATCATTTGGATCAATATAGGAAAACTGTTATTTCTCGCTTTATGTTTGTGAAAACGGTTGCATGTAAAAATCTTCCACACGTTTAATTTTTTGTTTTTTTTATATGTTTATGTATATTGAATATATTTTATTGTAATGTAGATGTAATTTTTTAGAAGTGGCAAATATACGTTGAAAATATATGTATGTTAATAATATTTTCTTATATTGAATTTGAGTACCTAAAGTTCAAGGTAAATTGTTAAATCGGATTAGGCTATTAGACCCCTACTGGTTTGGTAGTTAATCTCCAAAATTTTAAACACTGGCAGAGTTCGAACAACCCGTAATGACTACCTGCATTTTGTGGCAGAGTTCGGATACTCCGCTTTTTTCATCCTCTAGCGCCCAGAACCACACATTGAAAAACCTTAAATGGCAATGTTAAGTAACAGTTGTGTATTGGCAGTTGAATTGTATACACGTGTTTTGTGTGCCTGACTAGGACATCATTTCTATTTTTAGTTAATTTAAACATTAGATATATTATCGGTTAGTCATAATTTAATTGAAGTACCTCGTGATTCTATCACATTAACTTTTTCCTTTCTATTTTTATTTACAATTTTTTTGTTCTGGAAGGAGTTCTTGAAAAGACAAGTTCAAATAATTAATTATGAACACAAATACGGGCGGCCCAGGGCCGCCCGATAATTCTGACGATATGGACACTATCAGTAACAAAGATTCCTATAAAGATTTAAAATTATTCAATTTAACAAATAAATACACTATGAAAGATAAAGGTCCGTTTTATGTTTTTGTAGAGCACATGAACAAAAACTTCGGCAGGTTATTTCCAATGAAAATAGGATATTTTTTGTTAACTGAACACAAATTTAAACAAAACATAGTAGATATAATGTCGGTAGGAGTGAGTAGAGTAAAAGTAATTTTTAAAAACTACGATATAGCGAATTCATTAGTAGGCCATGAAATCATGGAAAAAAATCAGTTGGTTGCGTACATTCCCACATTCTATAATCACCGCAAAGGTCTTGTGAGATGGGTAGACACTTATAATTTAAACCTCATTTTCCGTGGAGCCTTATATTCACCCGTTTGTGCAATGCTATAGCTGTTTGAGATATGGCCACACAGCCAAATTGTGTAAATCAAAGTCACAAAGGTGTCAAATATGTACTGAAGTACATACCAAGGACTCAGAATGCCCAAATCCTGGCAGTTTTTGCATATATTGCCAAACCAACAATCCCCCTAGGATATCCAAAAAATGCCCTATGTATACAAAACAACATGACATCAAAAGAGAAATGGCGTTTAAAAATATTTCTTTTAAAGAAGTCGAAACCATAGTTAACAATCCTACATGTTCAAAAATCACAACGAATAACAGATTTGCAGTTTTTAATAATACACAAAACTTCCCTCCTCTACCTGTAACTTCGCAGTCACAGTACATCCCCCCCGCATATATGCTACATAAACCAACTGCACCCTCAAAAAAACGTAAAGCCTCTACCCCTCCCATAACACCCCTACCAACTTCCTCAAAAAAAAACAGATGTACCAAAGGCACTTAAAACAGCTCCCATTATGCCAAACCCTCACAGGGATGATTTTGTTAAATATAAAGAGAAAGCCATAGAAAATATCATTAACTTCATCCATACAAATTTCGATCTTAAATCCAGTACTGCAACTCACCTCAACCCACTCACAGACTCAAATACTAAGGATTTTATAGCTACGGCCTTATAATTCGATACAATTGATACCGTCAGTATTAGCGATGAGTCATCCTACTAGGCAATTGAAAATACTTCAATGGAATGTAGCTTCTATAAACAAACGTAAACCAAATTTATTGAACCTGCTATCTCATGAAACTTTTGACATTCTCATACTTTGTGAAACCTGGCTAAAACAAGGTGTTAATATGAATATATATGGTTATAAAAGTATACAAAATAACAGAATTGATGGCAAGGGGGGCGTTGCCATTCTAATATACAAAAATATAAGATTCAAAATCAAATCTATCAAACAGAATTTTAGTAATAATATCGAAACATGCGCTGTATTCATTGAAGACATGAACTTGTGCTTGGTATCTTTATACAAACCACCAAAATATAATGTTAGCGTGAAGGACTGGGGAAACCTATTTTCACAGTTCAGTGGCGATACCATATTCAGTGGAGATTTCAACTGCCACCACACCCTCTGGGATTCTGCTGGTGATCAAGTCTGTGGGACACGACTTGTTGACGCCTTAAACAACACCAATTACATAATACTTAAGGATGGATCACCTACCAACATTAATAGGCCCACACAAAATAAATGTGCAATCGATCTCTCAGTTGCATCACCCAATTTAGTAAGCAAATTGAATTGGTCAGTACTTCCTGACCCCTTGGGATCAGACCACTTCCCAATTCTATTACAATATAATACTAATTATACTCCCCAGAACATCTCTCCTTCAACCAGATGGAATGTCGCTTCTGCAGGCTGGACACTATTTTCAAGCCTAATCAAAAACCACTTATTAGCTCAAACTGGTAATGATATGTCTCTTACTGAAGTGATCAATATAATCTCCAACTCGGCCTCATCATCAATGAAAATAAACCAGCCAGTCTGCATAAAAACCCCTCACCCCCTCTGGTGGGACGAAGAATGTTCAGCTAAGGTCTTACAAAGAAAGAAAGTTCTACTTGAATATAAAAATCTGTCCAACTGGGATAACTACCTCAAGTACAAAAACATCGAATCCCAAACTAAACTTATTTTTAAGACCAAAAGTATGAACAGTTGGAAGGACTTTCTTAACAATTTAAATGAAAACACACCTATCGATAAAATATGGAATTTTATCATAAAAATTTCAAACAAAAAATATTGTAATTCGCAATCATATACATCTACAGAGAGGATAGATGAGTTACTAGATTATTTTGCTCCTCCTACTGCTAGTAATACATTCACTAGCACAACAAAAATAACTCACTCTAGCCATTTTCCCTGTAATCATTTCAGCTTATCAGAATTGGAATCTGCTCTCTTATCTCGCCATGGAACGGCGCCCGGCAGTGATAATATCACCTATAAAATGCTCACATCTATACCATCGATAGCTAAGAATGCACTATTACATATTTTTAATAAATGGTGGCTTGATAGCCGCGTCTTTGATGAGCTTAAAGAAACTATCATTGTTCTTATTTTAAAACCCAAAAAATGTCCAAATAATATACCTTCTTATCGCCCAATCTCGCTCATATCCTCTATTATGAAAACGTTTGCACGCATGATAAAGGCTAGGTTGGAATGGTATTTAGAATACAATTCAAAACTACCACATTCGCAGTATGGATGTCGACGTGGAATGGAAACGATGGAAGCTGTCTCCCAATTAGTCTCAGATGTACAATATTCATTCTCGAAAAACTTGTACGTCGGTTGTCTGTTTGTGGACTTAAAAGGCGCATATGACTCGGTTGATCTGAACATTCTCCCTGAAAGTTTAATTTCATTAAACGTTCATCCTCAGATTTCATACGACATTGTAGACTTGTTTCGCAATCGAAAAATATACATTAAAGACAATAATAATGTATTGCATGGACCAAGGATTACCTCAAGGAGCGGCTCTTAGTACCCTTCTATTCAATGTATATACTTATAGTTTACATAACATCTTTGATTCGGATGTAAAATGCATACAATACGTAGATGATTTTTGTTTCTACACCACACAGGATGACTATAATCAATGTGTCAATGTACTGAAATATATTGTATATTGCCTTAAGACATGGTTTAGTGATCACGCCTTAACAATTTCTTCATAAAAATTAGCTGTTATGTTTTTTACTAGACACAGATTGCACCTCACTGATACGCTCACTCTGAGTGGTCTCAAAATACCAATCAAAACAGGATACAAATATTTAGGCGTTGTACTAGATAATAAACTTCTGTGGGGTAGCCACATAAACCATCTCAAGAGTAAAGCTGAAAAGGGGATAAATATGTTGAAATGCGTCACAAAAACTAAATGAGGAGCTGATCCTAAAATCGCTCTCCTGTTCTATCGGGCATACATTCGGTCGATACTTGATTATGGCTGTATCCTGTATGGGTCTGCTGCAAATGTACATTTAAAAAAATTTGATGGAGTACAATATAGTGCTATAAGGATATGCATTGGAGCCTTAAAATCATCGCCCACTCCAGCCATTCTTGCAGAGGCAAGAGAACCCCCTTTAGGTATCAGACGAAATTATTTAGCTTTTAAAAAACTATGTTACTTAAAGTTTTTCAATTATAACAATACCCTTAATCAATTAGTCCCTCAACTGTCTATAGAAAATTTAACAAATAAATATTGGAACAAAAAAAATAGTCCACCCTTGGCGGATGCATACGTTATTTTGAATAAATGCATTTATCTGATCACACCTCATAAAAAACTTCCCATATTTGAACTTGAATTTTCAGATATCACCTTCGGACCAAGAGTCATATTTCCGACTTACAGCGAAATCCACACTGTTAACCAATCTCGCCTTAACGAAATAATCAACAACTATGATAGCTTCTTTAAAATCTTCACAGCCGGTTCAAAATCAACAAGCGGTACTGGTTCGGCCGTTTATATCTCCGATACCAGTTCTAAACTTCAATATAAAATCTCAGACACTTGTTCCATTTTCACTGCCGAAATCTTTGCAATCGAAGAAGCACTACAGTGGTTAATTAAACAAAAACTTACGCAAAATGCATTAATAATGTCCGATTCCAAATCTGTACTTGAAGCTATTAGCAATCTACCCCACAAAAAGTTATCTACATCTCTAAACATTTGTAACATTAAGAAACTTCTTCACAAGCTGTCCACATAGGGGAACATAGTTATTTTCATCTGGGTGAAAGGTCATGCAGGTATTTTGAGGAATGTCAAAGTTGACTCTTTAGCCAAGGAAGCCACTAAATTACCGAACGTCATAGGTAAATACGATTTTAGTGACATAATTAACAAAGGAAAAATTGAATCACGTAAAAGTTGGGAAAAGAGTTGGATAGAATTTACCAAAAAATCTAACAATCATTACACTTTAATACATCCAACCTTACCGAATCGCGTTCCACACATTGATGACTATGCTGTAAGCCGAGCGTACTCTGTCACTATTACCAGGCTAAAATTGAATCATGCTAAATTTCCAGCACATCTTCACAGAATTGGTGTAGCAGAAACGAACATCTGTTCATGTGACAACGAATCCATTGCTGATTTGAACCACATATTTTTTCATGTGGAAAATATAGCAATGGTCGTCCTAACTTTCTACGTTTCATCACCAACAGTAATATTTAATTTAACCACTCTGCTAAGTATGAATAATAAAAACGTCCTAGATCAGTTAATCACTTTTCTCAGAGAAAGCAAACTTGATATATAAATTAATTTAAACCGAAAATATATTAGGACCTATTTTAACACCATTTCTGTGGCAAACGGATTCTGTCCAATGCCAACCCTCCATTTCACACACACACACACACACACACACACACACACACACACACACACACACACACACACACACACACACACACACACACACACACACATACACACACACACACACACAATGTTAAGTAACACATCATTTTGAAGCAGATTTTATTACCTATGCAACCCCGTTCTTTTTTTTATTTTGAACGACCCTTTTCTTAGAAAACTGCTTAGATTATTGTGATAGACAACAACAGTTGTACAAATAAACAATATAATTTTAACGAATCTACTGTTCAAAGTCACCACCTCCAACATCCATGCAATGGTACAGCTTGTTCCCAAATGCTTCTCTAACTTTTCGCAACATTTCTGGTGTAATTAAACGACATACTGACACGATTCTTTGTCGATAGTCTTGAAGACATTCAGGTAGTGTAGCATAAACTTTGGTCTTTAAGTAGCCCCACAAAAAATCCAAAGCAATTAAATCGGGTGTCCTAGCTGGCCATTTGAAGGAACCTCTACGGTCTATCCATTGTCTGGGAAAACGAGCATATAAAAAGTTGCGAAGTCGTACATCATAGTGAGGAGATGCTTCATCCTGTTGAAAAAAAGGTTGGTTTTCATAGAGATTTACATCATCTTCCAGTGTTTGGTTTATTAAAGAATCAATAAGGTCTTTTAACAAATCCAAGTAAATATCACCAGTCAAATTCCCATAAATAAAAGGTTGCACGATAATGTGGTCTCTCAGAATGCCTGCCGAAACATTCAATTTTTGGGACATTTACGATGGCCTTCTCTGAAAATCTATGGGTTGGTATCACTCCAAGAACGACAATTATGACATTCAACGCAAACTTACTTTTATGGGAAAAACAAATATTGTAAAGTAAACATGTGTCATCATTCAACCGCTGAGTGAAGTCCGGATCATCTTCATTCAATTCTTGAACCATATCATCTTGTAGGGATGAAATATATATTTTTTGACAATCCACTGAACACTACTTTTTGATATACTAGATACATGAGCGATTTTTCTCAATAATTGCCTGTTATCCATTGTACTTTGTTTATTCATGGAAAACTCAGGAATATGTAACGGCACCAAAATTTATGACTGCTGATGTATATGGAATAATATACATATTTTTGTTTTTTTCTTGAAGTAGCGTAAGTATTAACGGTCTATTAGAAATGTCTATTCAATTATCTACATAATTTGATTTTAGCCCAATTATATTGTAATAGGTAATCCCATGTAAACACTGTACTCAGAGTATGCAACCAATTATACGCTTGTTTAGTTATTTATTTTGCTTACTTGTAATGAAAGTTCTTTACTTTGCTCAATTGTGAAGAAAGTTATTTACTTTGCGCACGTGGTCTTCAGTATGCTACTTTGCTCACTATTTTCTGTGGAATAACAATGGATTTTGCTCACGATGATGGAAAAAGTTAACTTCAATCTTTAACACTGTTTATTTGGTATTTGAAAAAACGAAATCAACAATTAGTGTAGATAAGAACATATTCCACTCCATATATAACAAATCTAGTGAGACATGAAATGGAAAACAGAAAAAGTTTGTTGATAAAACAAGACAGTCGGGGAGCTGGTATAGAAGTAGACGAGAGGGGATTGTGGAATAAATTTTAAAAACTTATAAAAGTAAGAAAAATTAAGAAGTTCCACTTAAAAGGGCTAAATAACTATTAACAATAACAAAAATACATACCAGAGCGGAGATTTCGGACAAGTTGTCTTTTTGTGAAGAGTAATCAAGATTTGAAGATTCCCTAGACGAAATTCCAGCTATACGGTGAGGCAGACATTTTTTGAAACGAACATGAATATCGGTTTAACAGGTCAGCTGTCATTTATTAGTAGATGTACATCTAAAAGAAGGTTTAAATATGAAAAAAGATCGATCTATAGTCCGTTTATAAATGGCATGGAGTAATAAAAGCTCATAAGGTATGCAAAACCGATACAGGGTGTATAATAAAATATCTCCGAAGTTTATCTATATTTGGACTAAAATTTCTCATTTGTTACGAATTTCAGGTAGCCAACCCCGTAACTCTGTATTCGGTTGGGTCGCCTATTGTATTGAAAGGGTCGCTGTATTGTATTTGAATGAACAAATAAACAATTTAATCCTCAGAGGCGTGCAATCAGGACAAAACAAACTTGGTATATGAATATGAAGGCACTATATATGAAATTATAATTACGAAAACTATTCAAAAGAGTTCACAATATCGATTCAATAAAAACACATTTTTTTGTGTTCCTATGAATAAACAATAAACATAAAATATTATATAAAAAATAGCAAATTTTTTTGCAGTAGGTATCAACTTTACTACTAATATACCGTTTACAATAGGAGAGGAAAAAATAAAAATGTAGGAATAAAGTACGAATTAATGTAATATTTATAAAAAAAAAGTCTAACAAATAATAGTAATAACTAACACAAAAACTAGTCTATATATCACAATCAGACGATTCTGTTGAGCTTCCATTATTAACATTGATTATAAATGGTTCAATCGTGTGTTCACTTATATGATCCATTTCCCACATATTTAGTTCTTCTTGTATCACGTGTTCAACACATTTCTTCCAGTTTTCTTTGGTTACGTTACCTAATGTCGTATTCTTTCTTGAAACTTCCCCTTTCACTTGGGCCCATATTAATTCTATGGGATTAAGTTGACAGTGATAAAGAGGAAGCCTCAGCACCTTTATACCACGCGCTGATGCCATTTGATCTACAACGTATCTACTATATTTGTGTTTATGTGAATTGGCCAGTTGCAAGAGCTCATTTTTCAGCGGGTTATCTGGGCATTCAATATTTTTCGAGGTTCGCCAATCGTGGATATCTTGTTTACGCCATGCAGTTGAAGGTAATTTCTCCACTAACCTGGAGTGATAACTTGCGTCATCCATAACAATGACTGAGCCCGTTGGAATTAGATCTAACATTTGTGAGAAATATTCTTCGAAAACGTCTGCATCCATATCTTCATGATAATCTCCGGTTTGCTTCGACTCAAAGCACAACAATCCACCTTTAACAAAACCTTCGGCACTTCCGATATGAATAATGATGAGTTGACGTCCTTTTCCTGCTGGTGGATTGAGGCCTGTTGACCACCCTTCAAGAGCTGCCTGCCTCCGACTTTTGACATTTGTGTCTTGCCAAAACATTGAAACAGTATGACCTTCATTTAACCAAGTCTCATCCAAATAATAAATTCGTTTTTGATCTAGTCTTGCTTTCCGAATATTGCGCAAATAACTCCTCCTCCAAATGACAATGTCGTCTCTATCAATCAACATTGCGTTCCGATAATTTTTTTTATATTCAAATCCAAGTTCCTTCAAAATTTTTCATAACGTACTTCGAGACATTTTCGGAAAATCTGAATCTTCTTGAACCGAAGCCATAATTTTGGAGACAGTTGGAATCTCTTTTCTAAAGCAAAAAGCATGCACCTTACGCCTTATTCCATTCTTCAAGTCGTCATCCATTTCAAGTTTGGGTCGGCCTGGGGACTTTGCTGAGGCTGTGATGTTTCCATTTTTTTTTCCTTCATTAAATTATAAATTGTTGTTTTTGAAACACCCATCATTGTTGCAGTAATCTCCACAGTTTCATCAACACTTCCTGTCAAATTCATGATTTTTCTTCTAATTTCTTCGTTCTTCAACGAGGAAAAGCAATTCAATATCATATTTTTTTAGTTCAGCGACAATGGGCCAACTTTAGGTCGCTTAGATGGTGATAAATCCTCCATATCTGGTCGAATTTGGTTGGATCACTATATAGTTGGAAGGTGTAGTTAGGTGTGTGTTTGTCTCGTGTGATGAGAAGAGAACTTGTATAGATGAACAAAAATAAACACCAGTTAACAATAACGGTAAAAAATTATAACAAATAACAATAATAATGGGAAAATCAATCAACACAGCAGTTTCTCCAGAACAGATGAACTGTAAATTGAAAATATTCAACCTTTCCGCTACTTTTATAGTTGAAAAGTTCTAGTAAGTACATTGAATTATGGGGGCATTTTCTTAGAACTGAAAAGACTATTAGCGTTTTCGATTTACCTGCACTCTGCAAATTCAGTTTGCCCTGAAAAGACGTCACAAAACTCAGCGAGGGCATGCTAGTTCCCATGATTGCATTAGAAAGTGCGATTTAAATCGAACACCCGTGCAACTGCCAGTGCAGTGTTTCTAACCCAACTTTCGGCCAAAAAGCCGAAAACAAACAGCAGGAAAGCAAGGAGCAAGAACATGAACAGCACTATGAAAAAAAAAATATTTTATAATACATGAAACTCTTCAAGTAGATAGAAAACACTTTAAGAAAAAATTTTCCAACGAAAAACGGTACACTTACTTCTTCATGTGAATATTTCCTTATCACATTAGTAAAATCGAGTATCTTCATCTTTTCTTTCGGATTCATAAGAAATATTTCTTCATCCGAACAACTAACTGAAGATGAAAGTAATGCGGTTAGCGATACTAATTCGAAATTTTTTATATTTGGCGCCATTTAAAACTGAACTGAACGGACTGCACCGTCTTTCGTTTCAGTGCAAATAAAATCGAACACAACTTTTGAACTGAGTGCACACTCAGTTCAGCCGGGGCAGTAAATCAAAAACGCTATATATTTCACAATAATAAAACCATTTTTGAGCTACCTGTTTGTCAAGTTTCTTCAATTACCTGCTAATTGGTTGAAATAATCGGCAAATGGGATTGGTATTTGTATAAAATTGTTATTAACATTTATTTTATCATTTATTGTATGTAGGATTATAACTACCTGGAGCTTAGTGGAGGGACTCGTCTACGCCCTTTTATACATATTAATAAATTTTCTGGAAAATTGATGTCAGTGATATAATCCACAGTTTATTATATTATTGATAATTTGAAATTTCATTTTAAATAATATTACAAAACGGTTATTTTCGGAAATGAGATAATTTTGGAAGCCTTAACTTTTTTTAAATGACCAAATGTGGTACGCCTATGGTTCCGGCCAAAATGAGTGATTTATTACTCCATGCCTTTTTAAAACGGAGTATAAATTCTGCAGACGTTTAAATAATTAAAGATAACCACTTACCTTTGTAACATAAAGCTCAATCCATAAATATATCCATAGAATAAGCGTAATTAAAATCATTGTTTTAAATTTATTGTAAATTAACATACGTAATTCTTAAATCTTATATTTTTCGTTTTTTTTTATTAGTAAAGATTCCTCTTGTCAGTCGTTTAAGTACATTTTTGTAACCATTTCGATATGCATACGCAGCCAACGCACATATAAATGAAATGCATCTCTATGAAATGAATGTGTTATAGTCTATATAGAAAGGACAAGGAGTAATAAATCATTCATTTAAGTAGATTTCATAGACGTACCAAAATATATTTTAAGAGGGTATACCGTGAGGTACATTTAGTATTGAACGAATGAGTTGCAGCTATGCTAAAGAATATACGATTTAGGTCAGAGGTAACGGATTGTACTAATTTTAATAAAAAAAAGTGATAGAGGTAGAGGTCATTCGGAAGCAAAAAATGTAGTTCATTATAAAAAAATTCTACAACTTCCTCAGGACTAAGATACATAATACCGAAATGTACTTTTAAGTATTCGCCAATTACAGAACCTTTCTGTCTGTACTCTTGTACCAAATGAAACTCCTGAATCTTACGAAACCAAGCTTGACAGAGATGAAATTTACAACCAAAAAGAATTTGATCTCTGCCAAAACATTCATATATAGCGTTATGAATGCTTAGTTCAAAATCTACTACGACTTCTTTAGGTTGAAAATTTAAGACTACTTCTTTACATTTTTGTCTTAAAATTAAAAACAAATTTGAATATGTTTGACTTGATTTGTCCGACAGCAAACAAAAAACAAGAGGTACGTAATAGCCGTTTTTAAAACCATGAATGGTAAACATTTGGTAAAAAAAAGTTGAACAGTATTTAAAAGTCCCATCCATCAAAATACAATCCAAATTACATAAAAAATTAAGGTTGGAAAAACAGGAGAACACAATAATTTTAAATACGTGGTCTGCTGTTAATAGAAATTCCTCTTCTCGGTTCGTTCGTAATTGTAATTCACGAACACTATTAAATACTTCTTCCTGATTTTTAGGCAATAGTGTAAGTGCATCAACATCCTTCCCCTAATCCCCTAAATATCGATCAAAACAATCAAGATTTCTTCAAAATATTTAATTCAAGAAATCTTTGAAACCTTTCAGAAATATACATAATTCTATGGGCCTCCGATTTTATCTATTATGAACCCTAATGACTCTAATAGGATTAAACTAAATGGTTGCGGCACAGTTCGAACATTTAAGTAATCCTCAAATTGATACAAGTCAGGTAAAATTTTATTTCGTGGCAGAGTTCGGATATGCCCGTTTATTCATAATATTTTTTATTTGTATCACTCCTATATGTAGTGTTTGGGGAATTTTTCTCAGAAATTTTAAATGGCAAGTGGCCTACTGTAATCGGCTTAATACGATTACACCTATTTACAGATTATTCGATTCTTGAGAGGGATTTTCCAAACAACCCAGTTTTCTTAGAAACAATATCGGGAATATTATTTTAAAAGAAAGTAGGTACATTAAATCAGTACTTAGTATTAGTTCTTTGAGTAAAGTTGTATGGTTGTCATAATATTGTAAACAGTTGGAATATATTTAAAACATTTGTTGAATGTTAATTGTGCAAGTACCAAACAATGTCGATAAGCCAAGGACCATCTAAACGACCAAAAACAGGTCCATTATCATTAAATGAAAAAACTCTGATATTGAATTGTTATATATCATTGAAAAACAAGGATCAAAGTGCAAGTGTTGATGATATTGTGGAATTAACGGCTGCTATGTTGTGTGTTGCTAAATCAACAATTTATAGATTACTAAAAGAAAGCAAGAATGGAACTCTTCAACCCCCTAAAACTCCTTCAGGCCGAAAACCAATTGAGATCGATGAGTCATTAAAACAAAGACTAAGGCGTAAAGTCCATGGATTTTACTTACGAAAGGAAATTCCAACACTTGACAAAATTATGACATCAGTGCAAGAAGATACGGACTATCAAAAATTCTCCAGAATGACAATATGCAAACTTTTGAAAGATGTGGGTTTCAGATATACAAAACATAATAGAAAATCTCTCTTGATAGATAAACCGGAAATAGTTTTTTGGAGAAGAGACTATTTAAGAAGCATTCGACATGCCAGAGAACAAAATTTGAAAATCTTCTACTTAGACGAAACATGAATAAATGCTGGATATACAGTTTCCAAATCTTGGCAAGATGAAAACATTAAAAGCGGAAGGCAGGCATTCGTGGAAGGTTTGTGGTTAGGTTTGCAGCCACCATCTGGAAAAGGAAAAAGACTTATCATTGTCCATGTTGGAAGTTCTGAAGGTTTTGTTGATGGTGGATTATTAACTTTTATTTCAAAACGCACGGGGGACTATCACGAAGATATGAATGGGGATGTCTTCGAGGAATGGTTTGTTCAAATGTTGGATCTGATTCCAAAAGGGGCTGTTATTGTTATGGACAACGCAAGTTACCATTCACGGTTACGAGAAGCATTGCTCACAAGTCGTTGGCGTAAAGCAGAGCTTTTGGAGTGGCTTATTTCGAAAAATATTAAGTTTCCAAAAGATCCACTAAGGAAAGAACTTTACAGAATTGCAAAAATGAACAAGAATAAATACAAAACCTACATTGTAGAAGAAATGGCTTCTTCTCGTGGTATATCAGTTCTTCGACTTCCCCCTTATCATTGTGAACTTAATCCCATAGAATTAATATGGGCTCAGGTAAAGGGGGAAGTTGGAAAAAAAATACTACTTTTAAAATAAACGATGTTGTGAAATTGTTTGAGAGTGCTGTAAGTCATGTGAGTTAGGAAAATTGGACAAACTGTATCGAGCATGTTATCAAAGTAGAGGCAAATATGTGGAAAATTGACAATATTTGTGATGATTTAATCGACCCTATTATTATTAATGTCAACAACGATTCTTCCTCTTCCGAGTCGGATATAGAATAAAATGTAAGTAATAAATGTATTCCAATAATTATTTCTTTTCATTTTTTATTATATTATAATTTAAAACGTATTTTTTTCCCAAAATACACACCACTGCATTGCGTTATTGCTTATCTGCTAATCCTTTAACAATGAATAAACCCTAAACTTTGCTACAACTGAAACAAATACGGGGTCGATCTACCTGGTTTTTAGATTTACGGAAGAAATGTAATTTAAAGTAAGAGATTTATCAAAAATTTCATGGTGCTCCCTGTAAAGGTTTTGCATACTTAATTAGGGTTTATTACTCCTCGTACTTTTTGTACATACTATAACTGAGCGATTCGACCAGGTCATTTCAACTGCACACAGAAAGGACAGGGGCGTATCATATATCTGTACTTAAATTGAAAACAATTGAAATCGCACATAAATTATTTGAAAAATATTTTTAAAAGGTATTAATAATTAATAAAAGAATCAAGGGAAGTGGAGCATACCAAGATAAAAAACTAGCGCCCGAGGCAATCCGTTACCTGGACTTAGGCGTCAACTGACAGTAACGACGAAAGAGCGTTACAACGCAATACTTTTACTTAAAATGATGATGTTGGCAAAAATCGCTATGGCCAGTCACGGCAGATTTTACTTGACATTCTGGGTTAGAAACCTCGGTATTTGCTGCTTAAATTCCTCACCATATATGGATCTAGCCAAGAATGGAACTGGGATAAAGTTACCCTTAATTAAAGTAAAAACGTCAATCAAATACAATGAGCTTTATTTTACACCTAAGCAACGGTACACAAAAAAAGAATTCGGCAAAAGAATCAAATCATCAATAGTTCAGTATCAGACGAAAGCAAAAAGCGGGGCAAAAATCACTAAAAATATCTAAAAGCGGGTTTCAACGACATCTACAATGTAACTACCAACGGAACTCATGCAGATATCAACGGTTAACATTCAAAAGCGATGGTCAAACGGAAACAGGTGCGCAAAAAGCGGAACCACTACGGGATTCAAACGACACTCAGGTCTCGCGGTATCGAATCCCTGAATTCACGGGTCTAGGGCCCCAAACGCGACTACTACGGAGCCGTGAAATTCAACTGCCCCCGTAGCGGTTTCTATTCCCCAATCGGACGGCTTCAGGCTAAAACGCGACTACCACTGGAACGTGATGTTTAACTACCCCAGTAGCAGTTTGCCCTCTAGTGTACGCTTAAGACCAAAGCGCGACTGCCACTGGGACGTGAAATTCAACTATCCTAGTAGCAGTTTTCCTCCTCTAATCAGACGGCTTAAGGCCCAAACACGACTACCACGGGGACGCGAAATTCAACTATCCCTGTAGCAGTTCCTCCCCCCTTTATTTTTAACTTATTCTGTTTAGTTGGCTATGAAATCATACTGTATAGTGGCCTCGCCACTCGTGAGTAGTCTCTAATATATTAAAACCCCCCTACCGACCCTTGGGGTTCCTAAAAGTTCTCGATTGCGGCTCCCAACAAACAACCGACCTTCTTGGAAATCTCTCTAAAACCAATTACAAAAAAATACCTAGTACGTTTATAATAAATTTATCGAAAAGCCAGACGGGGTAAATATTAAATAAAAAATGTCGCTGTTGATTGAAAATGAATTCGTTGCTGATTCAATATTCTGGTTTTTATGAGGCAGCGAACCATTTGTTATTGTCTCCGTTTTTTGCCGTAGTTCTAGCGTCGATCAACAATTGAAAACGCACCGTCAAATATGACTCTCAAATACCTCGTCTGACGGATTCTTGTCAGATATTTGTCATCTTCGTTCTTTGCCATTGGAAAACGTCCGCGGGATTGATACAAACGAACGCAACTAACATGTCAGTTTTAATGAGGTTAAAATACCGGGAAATCAAAACTGTTTTTTATAATGTACGTGGTCGCCACACGCTCCTGCTAAAATTTCAACTTTAGATATCGGACTAAAACAAAGTCGGATTCAGGAACGATTTCGTAACATTACCGCCTCCTTAAAAGGAAGTTCTTTCTGGTACTTCTGTGTAGCCGGCACTGAATGTTTTAATCAGCAACTGGACTAATTTCTAGACATTCTAGTCGTATTGAAAAAACAGGGCACCGTCTTCATCGCGTGCCGATAACGAGAGGTATCGCTGCAACTTAATATGTGGACCCCGGTATCTTGGAAGATCGCATCTGTCATGCTCCTGATGAGTGGTCAATCCAACTGGTTACTCTCTATCCTGGGCATTGCTAGTTTATCCACCTGGGATTCCAGCAAATTATCTCGAAGGCTTCGTAGCGCTTCCCACACATTCCGGTAGGTGGATCGATCTGGAAATTCGTTTCTAGTTACCAGGGAGAAGACGTACCGCGAATTTTGTTTGAGTCTCAGTGTATTGCCAGGGGCTGGAATATATCTTCGAGTTTTCGTAATTGCCAAAACTTCTTTCGAAAGACGGCTGCTAACTCTCGTGCGTGTTTGTGAAAGTAGTGAAGATGTTGTGTGCCAGTGAGTAATCTTCCGGGAGCGTGAACAAACCTTGTCTTTTTTCTGAAGTGATTCCGTATGTAGCTTTCCCGGTACCTCGGTATTCGCCCATAAACTCTTCGAAGACTGGGTCAGACTCTTGTTGTATATGGTTCACTCCTTCCTCTTTGTCATAGTCTCCTTCTAATGGCGCTAGTCGGTTTTGGAGTACTACTCTCGGTTTTACATTGGGAATCTTACTTATGCGATAGATGACGTCGTTGATCCTCTTCTTGATTAAGTACGGACCTTACCATGATTTCTATAATTTTGGAGAAAATCTTTCTTTCCTCGTCGTGTTAGGCCATACTTTATCCTCTTCTTTGAAACTTCCTTTTGTGGCCTGCGTATTTCTTTCATTCTGCCGCCGGCAACTTGAAGATTCGTTCGAACCAATTCGTGTACATCGCCCACGTCTTGGTCAGGCCAACAGCCAAATTCTAGGTTACAAGGAAGCCTCATTTCACGTCCAAATAGTATTTTCGCAGGCGTTTCACCCGTGGACTCATTTATGGCAGATCGATAAGCCAACGCAAATAAGAAAATATACTGGTCCGAATCTCTGGTAGCTGGAAACTACTTTGGACGGGTATTTTCCAATGGACATGTTCATTCTCTAGACCATTCCGTCTGATTGTGGGTGCAACGCTGTTGTACTGGTCTTCTTCATTCCCAGCTTGTCACAAACTTCCTAGAATACCTGGCTATCGAAATTTCTTCCTTGATCGCTGTGGACTTCCAAGAACACTCCATATCTGCTGATAAATTCTTTCACCAGTACATCCGCCACTGTTGTGGCCTCTTGATTCGGAATCGCGTAAATCTCCACCCACTTTGTGAATTCATCCATTACCACCAGGATGTATTTACCACCATTTTCTGTCGTCGGAAATAGTCCAGCGATATCTTAAGCAATTCTTTTGAAAGGGCTTCCAACATTATACTACTTGAGTGCTGCATGTTCAGTCCGGTTTAAGAACTTCCTGCCATAGAGATACTGGTAAAAGTGTTCCACGGATTTCACTACCGCCAAAAGTTCTCTTCTTGTGACGCAGTCGTTTCGTTATAGTTCGGAGAGAACCTTACTGAAATATCCCAGCACTCCAATTCCTACGTTGCTTGCATCAGTATCAAGAATAAAGTCTCCCTTTGGTAATGGATATCCTAATATCTGCGTCGTGGTTAAATGTTTCTTCAAGGTTTGAAAAGCCATTTGACAGACTTCATCCCAATGGAAAGTTCTTGTTTCTTCTGTTAGTCGCGTTACGTGCTTGGCAATATATCCAGACTTCCTGATAAATCTTCTGTAGTATGTGCAGAGTCCAAAGAAACACCTAATTTGATGTTTGTCGGTTAGTTGCGGCCAATGCTGAATGGAAGCAATTTTCTTTATGTACTAACCTTCGGGGTTAATAACCTTTACACCTGGATGCACCGCCACTCCTTCATTGCTCCCTATATGGCATAGATAGTTGACTCGCTTTTGGAATAGCTGACATTTCCCTGGGTTTAACATGAGTTGGGCAGCTTCAGGTCGTTTGATTACATCTTCCAAATTTTTCAGGTGTTCGTCACAGTGGATTTCGTCCAAATAGACCAGGCATATCTTCCAAGATAACCCTCTCAAGTCATTTTCCATAACTCTTTCATATGTCGCGGACGCATTACAGAGCCCGAATGGCTTGACGTTGAATTTCCATAAACCAGATATGGTGGTAAAAGCGGTCTTCTCTTTGCCTTCTGGGTCACTTTCTACTTGCCAATAACCCAGACTTCAGGTCCAATGTGGAGAACAGTTTGCTGTCGGCCAAAGTGACTAACGTATCATACATTCGAGGCAACTAGCTGTCTTTCTTTGTCACGTTGTTTAGCTGGAGATAGTCCACGTGGCATCTCGTAGTTCCATTTTTCTTGACGAGCACTATTGGAGACACTCACGCACCAGTAGATGGTTGATTACTTTCTCTACCACTATCTCACGAATTATTCTTTCAGCTTCCTCTCTCGTCGCTGGTGATAATCTTCGAGCTTGGCATTACCACTATCGATTTTGTGTTCACCTTTTCTCAGCTCGATTCAAGGATTGATCAGCAGCTGATAACATCTGTTCGAATCTGGCATTGGAATTGTCAGTTGTCGTTGTTTGACAAACTATAGACGTCACTGGTACACAGGATCCTGTCCTGGTTTCCTTCTTGATTGTAATTGGGTAATCGTTCGTTTATCACACGTACTGGGATCTCATTCACCAACGTAACCAATCCTTTTCCATCATAAACGGTGTACCTTCCTCCATGATTCCCTATAACCGCGCTACTATCATGGTTTCGCTTCGTGCAGATAGAATGGTATCTTCCTGTACATCTGCCAACACCGCGCTGCCTTCATATGGATGAAGGAATACCTCCTTGGAACCCCTTTAATAGTACTGTCTAGTCTAAAGTCGAATTGGAAACCACGTTCATGATGTTCATGATTCATTACGTCCATTTCCAGAATCACGTCTTCTTCGATGTCTCAGCTACGAATACCGTATGCGTGAACTTTTCTACACCAATTCCCAATTGGATTTGTGGCTCCCCGTGAACGTTGGCACCCTCACCTGAGGCGATCCGCAGTCGCAGTCTCGTTGGTAGAAGCTTCTTCTTGGAGTTTATTATCTCTGGCCGTATAATAGTATATGTCTTGCCATTCACTTCGCCATCCACATGTACACTGTCGTTGCGACATCTGATAGTAGCTATCAGTATGAGAGGGTCTTTAGAACGATCCTGGGTCGGTGCTGCTCACTCGTAGCCATCCTGTTCTAGTGTTCCTAAGACTGGGGTTCTTGGTTTTCAGGAGTCCTGGGCTCTTACACGAACTGCGTACATGCCCCAACTCGCCACAATTCCAGCATCATATCTTTTTCGGCCTCTTGTCTATCATTATTATTATCAAACTAACGATATGGTCAAATCTATCTTCGTCACTTTCTTCTTGGATGGTCCTAATTGTTATATTCCGAAGCCTTCGTGCTGCTTCATATTCCAGAGCAGCAGTTAATGCGTCGACCAATGTTTTGGGATGGGCTAAGTGAAGCGTATTCTGTATATCGGGGTGATGGCCTGGATACTCTAACATTCTATCATGTTTTCTGGAGCTGATGTATAAGCAAATCGAACTAGTCGGGCAATATCTACTTCATCCCTCTTGATGGGTTTCGTCACTTTTCTGCCTTCGGTTCTTAAGCTGGAATTTGTACAAGTATTCTAGATGTTCGTGACCATATCGCATGTCCATCCTCTTCTTGAGCTGCTCGAAGTCATCAGTTTCTTCAACGTTTATCGCCTGAAGTATATCTAAGGCGTCTCCTTGAAGCGCGATGATTAAGTTTCTTTCTCCTCATCCGACCAATTATTCACTGTTTTACATAATTGGTCCACGACGTCTTACCGTCTAACGTTGGGGCCTTAACTCGGACAATAATGCAAATGTCTTCTACCTTGGAAAGTATTACTGGCTTGCACGGTTTTATATGTTTGATCTTCTTTTCCTCTGCTGGCGTGTCTTGTATTCTTGAATATGTCAACTTCCTTTCTAACTCCACGATTTTCTCGTCGTCATTTCATTCTCGATATCCGATTTTATTTTCTCGTTCATCGTTGTCATCTTATTCTCGATATCCGATTTTAGAGACGAAATTTTAGTTTCGACGTTAGCAGCAATATCATGTTTCAATGATAAGATATCAGCAGAAATATGGTTCTCCATAGCGGAAATCTTCTCATCCATATTAACAGAAATATCGTTCTTCATAGTAGAAATCTTCTCGTCCTTGTTAGCAGACAGCTTGTGTCCATGTTAGCATAAATGTCTCTGGATCCAAGCTTTCACTTTCCAGTAACATTTTGAGTATTTCAACTAATTCACTATTCTTACTGGACGTTTCCAACTCATGATTTTTCAATTCTGCTTTTAATTCCGTTACTTTCAGATTACTTAGTCTCTTAGCTATGTTTAGCTATTTATTCATATTATCCCACAGCAATGTAATGTTTTTCTTATTTATTTAAATAGTTTTTGACACAACAGGTAGGATAAATATATACATACAGTATATCTAATTACTTGATTTTTTTATACAGTTATACCTAATTTATGTACACACTCAATTCTAACATATATTAGATACGCTGTTCGCAGTTCACTTTATTTTTAACTCGTTCTGCTCCGTTGGCTATGAAATCAAACTGTATACTGCCTCGCTGCTCGTGTGTAGTCTCTCATATATTGAAACCACTTTCTCTAACCTTCGGGTTCCTGAAAGTTCCCGATTGTGGCTACCAACAAACTATCGACCTTCTTGGAAATCCCTATAAAAATAAGCCCAAAAAAATACCTGGTCCTTTCCAGAAAACCGTGCGCTCCCGCTAAAATATCAACTTTAGATATCGGACTAAAACAGAGTCGGTTTCAGGGTCTACACAAGTGTACGATTTCTTAACAATATTAATATGTATTGAGACAGCGGGCGCCTATTTTGCATTAGACTAGATGGCACTGTCACTCTTGCCACCCCGGTATCTACGCCACTGCATCTAGATCTAATGAGAAATAAGGTAACTTTTCATATCATATTACACATTGTATTGAAAATATTATAAATGAAAAAGCAACAAAAATATTTAAAAGTATATATTAGTATATTTTTTACATGTACAACATTATCATTTCACCTGCCAAAAATTATGCAATTCAAATAACACAAATGTAATTCTTTTAACGTAAATCTAAATATTGCTATGACGCTATAGTAATTAATTGATCCATTTTGTAAAAATCACGAAATACGACATTCTGGTGATGTTTATCGAGAAGAGACGTTTTATTTTTGTACGCTCATTATTTTAATAGCCATCATTTATCAAAATGTCTTGGTCAGATCTTGCATGAAGCGTAACGGAGCGGTGACATTTTTTACACATTTTAAATAATTAGTCAAATTTATTTTGTACACTATATTCCACTATAATTTGGAACATGGGAATTATAATAACATGAAAAGTTTAATAAACCAGAATCTATCCAGCTTAAGGAACTATTTATAAAATCAAGAATATAACGTAGGCATAATAATATAATCCCATATATAATATTAGACATTCATGCAATTAAGTCAGATACTGCTGCATGCGGAACTCGATGGGTAAATATGATGACCCATAATTTAGTAATATTCAATTTTATGAATTATTAATCCTTCTTTCAAGTATACTTTATAGCCATCAGTCAATGTTAAAAAAAATGCAAAGCTACACATTCTCTGTCATTATTTTTTTAAATCTGTACTTAGAAAACTACGTAGAATCAATTGAAATGTAGACATACCTAAACTATTGAGGAAATTTTCAGAAAAATAAGCAAGAGTCGGATAACTAAAATACGAAGGTGTCAGGGTAAGTGAATTTAAAACATAACATATTCTTCAAGGTTGAATTTTAACGTATATTCAAAAATCTCTATAACGAAGAATTAGTCGAAGTAATCTGAAACAAGGGTACTTATCTCGATAACATAAACAACCCAATATTGGAGCCGATGGGATTTTGTAAAAGTCACGTCCCCAAATTCTTAAACATTTCCGTGGTTGTTATAGCATCTTACGCTGTATATCACATAAGAAATAAAGACCAAAATTGGTTATAACACCCCTTTTCATAGTTCCCGGTTTCTTGATGAGAAGGCATATCATTATTAAATCTAACAGAGTAGAGTTCAGTTTAATCAGAGAAAAGTGTGGTGATTGTAAAAGTTTAATAAGAACAAGCTTCATTAAAATAGGTGAGTTTTTCACAGAGTAACCTTTTCCATAGATTGTAATAATTTTGATATATTGTTTTGATAAGCTATTATAACTTAAACTAATTCATATTTGACTTTTTATGTTGACAAATCTATATATTTATACATATATTTATATACAATAACTGTTTGACAATTTATGAATTTGATATCTGAGTTTACAAACAATACATTAATTTGAGGTACGTCGCGAGTTTGCCCTTCGTACTTCGCTAGTTGAAAGGAGTGGATACTTTGCGAGTTTGCCCCTAGTATCTTAGTGAAGGCCTATAACACTGTTTATCATGATAAATACTCCGGACTAGCAAATGTTGTGCTCTTAGAGAGGTATTTCGCGAGTTTGCCCTTAATACCTACGACCTGAGAGACGTTTGAACTATCTTATGTATTATTTGTACATTTCTTTTAAATATATTATTCTGGTTTTAATAATGAACCATAAATATACGGGATTGATATATTAGACTTTTGCTACGGTGGGTATCAGTTAGAGTACTTCACCACTATTACTAGGAAAACATAAAAGGTTTTAACAAATTAATTCATAGGTTTGACTAGCTCGAAATTGTATGGTTGTTGTATTCGGACCGGTAGAGTGGGTCGTGGAGGAGCCAAAAATAAAAGAAATAGATTTCTAGGGTTCTTTATAATCCTCACACTGAACAGCTAAGTTACCCAACTTGTCTAGTTGCTTATTTACAGGTAATATGGCCCCATGTAGTACTACACGGTGTACATAGTGCTATATATATATAAATATATAAGGTGCTTCTAAATAATATTCATCTTGAAAGCAAAACTAATGGACTAAATAATTTATAACTCTAACAACTAATTGACCAGACAATATTTCTGGTACGGAAGCAGGACCCAGCCACAATATGCAGAACTAAGAAAAGAATTGAAATCTCTTACTTCCTACTCCAGGTGGTGCGACTCTACCTTTACAGCAGGCTGTACGTTGGTATAATTTGTGACAGTGTTAGATGCTACTGGAACTAATTAAATGGACAGGTTGCTGGTAATAGTTCGCAGCTAATTATTTAACTGGACATTCCAGTATTGGCCTGAAATTGCGAATATTTATGATTAGATGAGCATCTCCGGAAATCAAGGTATCTTACCGAATATGGGCAGCGGCCGTGTAAAGAAAGGTACGTAAATCCACAGAATGTGTGCATCAACTGATGTCACTCATACTCTCTCTTTGATGTTACTTTCTTTGTACTAGGGCTACTTAGATACGAAATAGAATTCGATTTTAATTAAACCACATGGTCTACATTTGGCCCAGAAAAAAAGAAAAGACAGAAGGAAGAGAGATAGACAACCTGAACATTTCCTTAGCTAGGCAATTTTTGGTGACAATCAATTCCATAGTACTCACAGAACTAGAGTAAGATTTATATTTTGTATTCAAGAAGAATTTTAGTTCAAGGTCAATCGACATTGAACAATGTAAACAATGACTACAGGTTATTTCAATAGATAATTAGCTGATCTTTTTTAGAATTTATAATAAATTGTAAGTATTATTTAATTAAATCCCTATTCAGTCAAAAAATATAATGAACCCGTAACAGTGTCAGTTAATTTTATTGTTGTTGCTCAATTTTCCAAATCTCTTATGAACTGGTTACTCAGGATTTTGTTTCCTTTTCAGATGTGTCATCTCGAGAGAGCGCTTTTCCTGACAAACGCCCCACCTTTGTTTTACGTTTTAATAGTTTATTTAATGGTTAATTAATTTATAATGGTAATGATTTTATTTTTATTGCTATTATTTTAGATTGTTTCTCACATTTATCATTTATTCTATTTGTTACTCTGAAACAACAAAGTTGTATTTTTAAATTAAAATTAAACTTTTTAAAAAGATATTTCGTGAAAAAATATCTTAACTGGCGCAATTAGTAGGATATAGTCGTAGGTATTTTCGGGAAGTCACGGCATCGAGACCGGTTCTGTGAAAAGACCAAACGTGACTTTCAACTCTTAGACGACAACCTACACCATCCAGGGGCAAACAGGATCACGTAGGGAGAACTCCAAGAAGTACCTGTGAGTACAGAGTTTTCCTATTACACCATCCTAATTTTAAGATAGGTAAAATATTTCCCGGTTGGAAATATACTTTACTTTTTAATTATAGTACATTGTTTAATAGAAAATATATACACATATAATTGTCAATTCTGATACAAATATTGAAGAATTGATTTTAAGTTTTAATAATTCAATAAATTTAGAAGAAATCGTTAGTGGTAGTAATATTAATCCAAACAATATGGCTAATAATAGTGAACAAATTAACATTCAAATGTTGAAATTAACAGTAGATTTAATTTTACCTTTTGACGGCAATAACTCAACTCTCATACAATTTATAGAGAATTACCAATTTTTTATAAATACATATAGTAATGTAGGTAATGTAGTTATCAATAATTATATTCTACAAGTAATTCGTTCTAAATTAGTAGGGAGAGCTAATATTTTAGTTGGTTGTAGAACCGAACTAGTAATTGGAATTTATTAAAAGACGCATTAGAACAATGTTTTGGCGATAAGAGATCACTAAAATGTTTGGAGCGGGACCTCTTAATGGCTCATCCTATTAAAAACGAATCAACATTAGATTTTGCTAGAACACTACAAGTTTTAAAAAGCCACCTGCTTCAAAGAATTAATAGTTTTTCAGTAACAGAAATGCCTGTTAATACTAAAGTAATATATCGTAGACAATACGACTAAATGGCTTTGAAAACGTTTATTAGAAATTTAACCGGTTTGCTACAACAAACAATTACAATAAAGAATCTAGCTTCAATCAAAGACGCTATTACATTTATTATAGAAAAAGACAATTTTCATTACTCTACAAATAATTTTAAATTTAAAAATAATTCGAAAACTAACATAAATTCAGAAAATTATAAAAGACAAGTACCAAATAATCATAACCATCATTCAAGCTATACTGTCAATCAAAATCAATTGCCTATATAATTCCAACAAACACCTCAAACTGATTTTAACTACCGAAATCAAAATCCAATACAAAACTCAAATTACCAAATAAACAATTACAAAAACCCTATCCAATTTCCTAGTCAACCAATTCAAATCCAACCTCGACAAATGACTAGAAATTACACAACCAATATACAAGTATTTGGACAATCAGGAAATGTTTTTGCACCCACTAGTAAAGCTTCAGAAAATAGACCAGAACCAATGTCAATAAACTCGAGAAACATTTTTAAGCCTAATCAACCAAATAACTGTTTTAGATCCACTCATCCCAGAAATTTTATTTCGCAAGAATTGCACCAAATTTAAACCGAATCAGACTCACTTGATTCGAACATTAATTACCCAGACTTTGAGTTAAATCCTTACAACGTCGAAAATCAAACTCATACATTGAACCCGATTACATAGATCCCGTCACGTATAATGACGACACTGTAAATAATAATAATCAAAATTTTTGGAAAACGAGCCTGGAAGACAATTTAACGTAAACGAAATATTTTCTTATTGTAATAGCTCTGAATTACCGTATATAAAAATCAACAATCCTCCGATAAAACTCCTAGTTGATACAGGTAGTATGCAATCAATATTAGATCCACAGTTAAACTCGAATCATCGAGACGAGTGGTCGTTCCGAAAACGAGTTCAGCAATAGTGTGTATACTTAAAATCTAATCAAAGTAATTAGTGTAAAAACAGGTGAGAGAATCGATTCCAATATTAAAGTTCTGGGAATTTATTAAAATAATATGATAGAATATCGATATATTCTTCCCACATAAAAGTACCGTTGCCATACCCAAATTAAAAATTTCTGAAAAAACCCACACAGTGATGGCTTCCGACTACGGGGGCGCATCAAATTCTACAACAACTAGTCAACGTCAATATAAGTTGTTAACTCTGATATGTTTCCAAAAAAAGAACATGCGATCGTATTAAATGTTAATGACCATCTCACTCTCGGAGACTATGTGGAAGCCGTAGCAAGTATTGTTGGCTCCAAAAATATACTGTTTGCCTCTAGAATGTCAAATAATAGAATATGTATGTACTTGTTGACTGTCGAAGCTGCCCAAGATATAACTGAAAAGTATCAAACTTTAAATATAAAACAGCACCAAGTAGGAGTTCGACGACTCATTACTCCAGCAAAGCGAATCATCCTATCAAACGTCTGTCCATCAATACCACATGACATACTAGAAGCAGAAATCCTAAAAATAGGTTTTTCAAAAGTATCACCAATGGCATTCCTCCGGGCAAGTCTGTCAGGAAACGAATACGCACACATCCTAACTTTTCGACGTCAAATCTATGTAGTACCAAACGATGACATAAGTCTACCTCCCTCATTGGTCATTACATTTGAATCACCTCAACAACTCCTTACATTTGAAGAACTCTCCGACTTTATGGATAACGCATTTAGCACAACTGACCCCTTAAGTATAGCCCAACAATACACAGATAATATTCCTGAACTACTCGCCCTTCTCCACAACATTTACCCATCCAATCCAAGATACGTAAGCAACTGAATTTAGTCTCGATATCAACAAATGAAGAAGATGAAGATAGTTACGATTCATCCACTTCTCAACTAAGTCAACACTAATACTTTCTTACTCCAATGGAATATAAATGGGCTAATAGCCCATCTGGAAAAATTAAAACTCTTAATATCAAAAACTACAGAAGATGTGATCTGCATACAAGAAACTAACTTAAAAGATAACAAATACTACTCACTAAGAGGTTACGAATGCGTCCACAAAAATAGAGAGTCTGACAGAGCTAGTGGAGGAGTGGCTATTTATATAAAAAATAATTTTACATGGAAAAATATACAAATTACATCAGAACTAGAGGTAGTTGCAATTAACATACAATACTATGAGAAGAATTTGAACATTAATTATATTTATATTCCATCCAACAAAAAATTCACTTCACAAAGCTTACAAGAAATAACCAACCAAGTAAATGGCACAAAAATAATAGTAGGGGATTTCAATTCACACAATACAGCGTGGGGATCCAAGACTACAGACAAAAGAGGGAGAGAAATAGAAGAATTTACAAACACAAACAGTCTTATAATAATAAACTCTGGAGCGGGTACAAGATTAAATCCACTAACAGGAGAATTATCTCCTATTGACCTAACTATTTGTGACGCACAAATTGCACCAAACCTGAGTTGGCAGCCAAGCTCATACTTATATGGAAGCGACCACCTACCTATAAGCATAGAATTTCATTCCAGAAAAGACAAGAACGATCATCTTAACTCAATGGACAAATGGAATTTGAGACGAGCAAATTGGTTTAAGTTTACTGAGTACATAGAAAGAAATATTCCAGAATTTGATCAGATTGAAGATAACATTGACGAAATAACGAATGTACTTACCGATACCATTATACAAGCTGCAGAAATACATATTGGGTATGTAAAACCACTAAAAACAAAAATTCCAGTACCTTGGTGGACACCACAATGCGAAGAAGCTATTAAAGCAAGCAAAAGAGCGTTATATAAGTTAAAAAAGAACAAAAACCAAACTAACTTAGTTGAGTTTAAAAGACTCAGAGCAAGAGCAAGATACGTCACTAAGCAAGCTAAAAAGGACTCCTGGAAATCATTTGTCTCAACAATCACTCCAAATACTTCAAACTCCGAGATATGGTCAAAAATAAAAAAATTAAAAGGAATTTCATCAAAACATAAAATAACAAGTTTATCCCACAATACTGAAATTATCTCTAATAACGCACTTATAACACAAACATTTGCAGAAGAATTCTCTAGAATATCAAGCGATGAAAACTACGAACCAGAATTTAGGGAATATAAACGCGATACAGAACAAAGAATAAAATTGAATCATCAGAATCATGCTACAGGTCAAAACCACCCATTAAATGTACAAATCGACAGTGAAGAATTAGAAGAGGTGCTGAAACAATGCAGCGATAAATCCAGCCCGGGACCTGACAAAATCCACTACACTTTTTTAAAAAACCTCCCAATAACTGGAAAAAGGTATTTGCTACAGACATACAATAAAATTTACTTAGAACACAAATTTCCAAAATCATGGTCAGAAGCTATCATAGTGCCAATACCCAAGCCACACAAACCAAAGAATTTGGTAACGTCTTACAGACCAATATCCCTAACATGTACAATGTGCAAAGTCTTAGAGAAGATATTAAACCGCAGGTTAATGTGGCATCTGGAAAAACATAACCTTATATCGATACACCAAAACGGATTTCGAAAAAACAGGTCAGCAAACGATAGCATTATAAACCTGGAATCCGAGATACACAATGCATTTGCTAATGGTCAGAAACTGCTAGCGGTATTTATGGATCTTGAAAAAGCTTACAACTTAACATGGCAACATAAAATTCTTCAAACACTGGTAGATTGGAACATTAATGGAAATATAACAGCATTTATCGAAAAAGTCTTGACACAACGTAATTTTGTAGTCAAAACAAATGGAGAATTATCTACCAAAAGAAAAATAGAGAATGGAATTCCCCAAGGATCTTCCTTAAGCACAACATTATTTCTTGTCGTCATAAATGACTTCACCTCTTGTATCACATCTCCACTACGTGTAAGCTTATATGCTGACGATATTGTAATATACGGAAAAGGTAAAAATATTAAAACATTGCAATCCCTAATTCAAAATGGATTAAACGAAATTTATAAATGGAAAAACAAGTCTGGCTTCAAAATATCTCACGAGAAAACGAAATGTGTCTTATTTGCACGAAGAGCCCAGAAAGAATACCCGGAACTGACCATAGGAAGCACCAAACTCAGTTTCACGAAAGATATCAAATTTTTGGGAATAATTTTTGATGATAAACTTAACTGGAAAAAACACTTTGACTATCTTAAACGAAACAGTACGCAAAGCTTAAACATATTAAAAATCCTATCACATCAAAAATGGGGAGCAGATACAAACAGCTTACTTAACATTTACAAAAGTACCATTAGATCTAAAATAGAATATGGAGCCATGGCTTTCCAAGCCGCTAAAAAAAGTTATATAAAAACTGTGGAAATAATTTCAAATAAAGCACTTAGAATAATAATTGGTGCGTTCCCAACAACCCCCACAGACACTCTCTATAAACTTCTTGGAGAGATGCCATTTACATATAGAGTTCAACATTTATCTTTATCCTACTCGACAAAAATGTTGGCTCTTCCTAACCACCCTTACCACAAAAAAATTTACACTGGATCAGTGCAAACAGCTTTTTCCGCAAATATCAATATTACACCACCTTTTTACAACACAGTTAAAACGTATATGGCAGAAATCAACTACAGTTTTCCTGAAATAATTCCTATAAACAGCTATAATTTTGCCCCCTGGATTCTCTCGCCTATCTCCGTAAACACAGAATTTTCCAAATTCAATAAAAAAGAAACACATCCTTCTCTACTGAAAAATGAATTCAATAGAATATGTGGAATTTACAAACCGTCAGAAGTTTTATTCACTGATGCTTCAAAAAATGAATCAAATCGATCAGTAGGCTCATCAGTAGTTACAGCAACTAATACACAAAAATTCAGGCTACCAGAGGAGTGTAGTGTCTATACAGGAGAAGTCTTCGCTATCCATCAAGCTTTATTTTACGTAATGAGTAACCCAAAACCAAAATATGCAATCTGCTCTGACTCACTAAGTGCCATAGAAGCGATTCGACAAATGTGGGCAAGCAACCCTTTAGTGCAACAAATCCAACAACTCCTCCACCAATTATTTACGCTAGAAGTAAAGGTCACACTTATCTACGTCCCCTCACACGTAGGAATCGACGGCAACGAGTCGGCTGATACAGCTACCCAAGAAGCAACATCGTTAGAAACCGCAATGTCTCAAATTTATACTCACAGTGATATCGACAACTACCTCAAGAAGTTAATTAAGAAAAAGATGCAAACAGAATGGCATAATGATCAAAATAGCCTCAAGAGCATTAAATCGCAATTTGCAGACCGACTAACATTAACACCCAGCCGGTTAGAACAAATTAAAATATCAAGACTAAGACTTGGCCACACTCGTTTAACGCACGGCTATAGAATATCTAAAGAAGAACCCCCCAAATGTAACAAGTGCAACGTAAGACTGTCTATTAAACACATCCTTGTTGATTGTACAGAATTCGAAGAGGAAAGACAAGAGAACAAAATCTCCACAGATGTTAGTGAAAATCTGAAAACTCTGGAACAAATACAAAAAACAATACAGTACCTAAAAGATATAAAATTCTATAATTATATCTAGTGAATACTTAGTGAATGTTTTAGTGAATATTTAGTGAATGTAATGCTGTAATTTACTATGTAGTTAAATGATATTGTAAGTGCTAATGACCCTTAGCGGTCGAAGCACATCTTCACAAAAAAAAATATTAGATCCTATCATCGCAGAAAAATTCTTTCCTAATACTATTTTTCAAGAAACAACTAGAATTACAAGAGCAGCAGGTCATAACGACGCAAAATTTAAAGCAGAAATTCCAGCTTTCCCTGAATTTAAATCGTACAATAACATATATTTTATGTAAGTTTCACAATTATTTTGACGGCCTCTCGGTTTAAATGTGATTAAAAATCTTAAATTATGTTTTGATTTTGAAAATAATATCCTAAAAAATAATAATATTCAAATTCCGATTTACTATGATTTTAGAGAAGATTTCAAAATATCTGTCGATTCCCCCAAGATAGCTGCCGTAAAAGTCCCAGTCAGCTGTTATACCGAAGAAATCATAGTACCCAGTCAAGAAATAGATAACCTTTATTTCCCGGAAACTATTACAATTACAGAAAACAGTTTTGCTAAAGTATGAATCAATGTCGCCGGTAGCATCTCCTATCTGAACGTATGATAACATAGCATTGTGAATTGCATTTTTGATAAGATATAAAAGTAACCACCGTTAAGTTGATTTTGTCTTGATTTTTAGTTATTCCTATCAAGCCTCCAGTTATAGCGGATGATCGATTCTGGGACTGCTCGAGGGCTATATCGCAACCAACAGAATTAAATTTACCTGTTGTTTTCTTAACTGACAGCATACCTTTCCGCAAATTGTCGATAACGAAACATGGTAATTGCATTATATCTTGCAAATAAAGTGTGATTCCGCGAATGTAATTACTTAGTATGATTCATAGCAAAAATGTACGGCAGCATTCTTCGCGAGCTTGTAAATGTATGTCATAATCAGTCTCTGTCGGCTTTAATTGAATCCAATAACATTTCAACCATATCGCAGTAGTTAAAAGTTTCGCTACGAGCACTCATATCTCGCAGATAATTGAAAAATTTCAACAAGAAGTTACCAATAGTATCTGAATATTCATTACGAATGTCTCCCGAATCTTTTGTAGACACATATTTAATAGTTCGACGTCACTCTGTGATATGGAATTGTATCAACTGCATGCTCCTTAGTGCTTCGTATGCAAGTTTATGTGCTCGTATACCCTGGTTGTATTGTGTACCTTTAAGGATAACGAAAAGATTATTCCGTAAATTCCGTTAATATTATTTTCAACGAGTATCTTATCAAGCCCATAACCCTCAATAAACTGTCCTACACAACGTAAGAAATTTTTCTGTACGTGACATGAACCAACTCGCAATACCATCGAATTAAATTCATTACTACTCAATTAAATTTATTTAGCTATAAGGTACTACTTATACGAATAGCGACTTCATGATTCAAAGATGAACATAAGTCAACATAGTTTTTCACGGAAGTGTATACAACGTCTCTTGAAGTATGTGGATGTGGAATAACCGGGCAAAATCCAATTGTAGTTACAGTTTTGTCTTCGGTGGAGAGAATTTGTTGAAATGGAGTACATCCCGGTATGCTATTAGTGGTTCTTCTGAGGAAATTGGTGTTAAATTCGTCGTACTCCAATCTGCACAACACCCACAACAAATTTTCGTGTTGAGCATTACTCAACTGGTGGTTGAATAAGCTGCTGGTATCCAAATAATTATAAATGTGAACATTTCTTTTTTCAAAATGACAATGATATATCTCTTGGCATCTTAACATTTTAGAATCGTCGTTGTCGTCCGTTTCAATTGGTTTCGGTCTAGCAATATATGCAGTGCTCTTTTCATCACCCTTCCATTGATACACTACCATAGCTGTAACGTGCATAGAATCTTTGCCATTTAATGTCTCCTCGTCAAAGTCATTGTTGTCCACAGCTGCATGAATAAACAGTTTTTGGTCGCGTACAATATTTTTCGGTATGACTACTTTTTCATCGATATTATCACGTAAAATTGACTTTACAATATCAGCGTCTATGGTCTTCATTGCTTTGTAATTGACACAGTGTCCAAGATTGTTCAACATTGCTAGAATATGTTTAGATCTAGTCAGGTGATGAATAGATTCAGCTAGAGCAATATGTTTAGGTGTCATCCTGTTAGTTACACTGAAATATACGTCACTAAACACCGCTAATGCTTTATGGAGCATATTATCTGACAATTTTCGATTTTGACTGCTGAATAAGGCTTGCATAAAAGTCTTCCATTTTGGTGTAAATGTGCATTTCTTCAAGGCATCTTCTATGAGAATATCATCACACAACTTGTCCTTTGGTATTAGTTCAGTAGTTGATAGTTCCTCCCGTAATTGTTTGACACAGAAGACGATGTTGCTACAGTCTAGTCGACGGCCGCGATCAACTACTTCGTTTAATGAAATTCCTGCCATAAAAACCAAAGAAGATTGCTTCCTTTCAGTTGCATATGAGAATGAAACCTTGTTACCAAATTTATCGATCAGCATCGTTTTGAGATCACGATTAGAGATAACTGCATCCTCTACTTCAGCAAGTACAGTTATGCGTTGAGTCAAGTATGTTAATTCAAAAGCGGTCGTTGAAACTCTGTCTTTTATATCCGCCAATCATTTTTCAAACGCAGCTAGTAATTGCTCTTGACTGATGTTTGTTGTTGGTCGACCTCTTTCCTGTAGCACGATTTGTGATACTGGAAGTTTTTGCCTAACAAATCTTCCAGTGTTTCATAGATACAAACTTTGGTGAAAACTTCATCAAGTTGTCGACGTGAAGCATTGAAAATCAGCGTAGCTGCTGAAATCTCAGTTAAAAGACAATGTCTAGTAATTTTCTTTTTCGTCCCACGACCACAAATGAAACAACACGAGTCACTCAAGGATTCACTGCTCCTTCTTTTTGACTTGCAGCACGTTTCAGTTGATGGGCCAGCTACGCCCTGAGTTGATGACGAAGCACTTTCTTTGAGCGATTCATACAGTGCTATTTCACGACGACAAGTTTTGTCTTCGCAGATATAGCTGGCCATGCAGCTTTTATGCCATGAGAAGTGTTGTTCATCAGCATTTGCATCTAACAACTTCTGAAACTTGTCTTCAATTTCGTCTTTTCGTCGATTTACTGCATTTTGAATAGTTTCAAATGACTTTTTTTGGACCATTTACCAATTTACCCGGTAAATGACAAAATAAACATAATGAAATTGACTGTCTCGGCCCTTACTTCGTGGAATATGCTCATATTAGTGTTTTTAAATGAAACTCAAGGTCTCTAGTTAATTCCACAATATAATACAAGTTATTGAAAATTCTAAAAAATTGACAATTGTTTCGATAAATCAATATCATCGTCAGAATGACAGAAGTTACATTTCATTTTATGCCTACCTGATGTTTAGTAGTTATATTTGGCTAGACCAAGAAGTAACCTAACTTGTGATTGGCTTAATATATGTCTATAGAAAAAAGAAGAAGATGTGATATTACAAATATTGAAGCTTAGATATTATTAGCCCTATGGTGATATCCTGGATATCATTTTTCCAATTAAGATCAGTATAACTGTGCAATGATATAGAAAACCAGGAAAACTATATCTGCTGATCTTTACAATTATCACTTAAGAAGACAGTTTATTAGTGGAGAATTCCCTAGATTTAACTGTTCATTGACAACTTCATATTGTGGGTTTCTTAAATGTCTTCTAATTTCCAGTTCTTCAAGGAAATCCAGTTCTTGTTTCTTTTCACAAATATGCAGTACTTCTAGTTTTGTGTTAGGTGTCAATGAATGATTGGTGTCAAGTAGATGTTTTGCGTAGTGGGATTTATCTGGTTGTTTTAATCTGTATGCTCGTAAGTGCTCACTGTATCGTTTTTCAAAATTCCTAAGGGTCTGACCCAAATAGACAGCATTACATTCTGGACATTTGAGTTTATATATACCTGACTTCTTTAATAGTGGTATTTTTGTTTTTACATTTAACAATTTTGTACTAACGTTACTTTCTGTTTTAAAAGAAATTGTTGTATTCGTTGCTGAAGATATTATCTTTGAAATATTATTAGAAATATTTCCTGCATATGTGATGGTTTTATAAGTTTTAATTTCATCAGCTTGTTTAGGATATATTAGTTGTAATGCCACTTTTTCTTATTTTTTACTAATTAGCTTATTTATCATATCTAATGGATAACCGTTAGATGTTGCTATTTGTCTAATTGTATTATTCTCTCTATCAAAATTACATTTGTTCATAGGAACTGAAAAAGCTCTATGTATCATTGAATTATATGCTGCTAGTCTGTGTGACACAGGGTGGTTAGAATTGGATGGAATTGTTACATCAGTTTGTGTTGGTTTTCGGTAAATTGAATAATCAAGTACATTATTAACTCTTTGAATTTTTAAATCAAGAAAATTGATTGAGCTATTTTCTTCAATTTCTAATGTAAATTTAATTTTCGGGTGTAAATTATTGATCTGGTTGAAAAATACATCTAATTGTCGTTCACTACCCATAAAACAAGCTAATATGTCATCTACATATCTATACCAAAATAAAATATTTTTCGAAATATTACTTTCAAAGATCTTTCTTTCTAAATTGTCCATAAAAATGTTTGCTAAAATAGGTGATATAGGGCTTCCCATTGGTAAACCTTCATTTTGAATATATATCTTATTGTCAAAAGTGAAATAATTCTGATTAATGCATACATCAAATAAATTAAGTATATCTGATATTATTCCTGGATTAATATTTTTATCTTCTAGTAATTTTCTTACAAGTATTAGACATTCTTTAGGAGGAATTTTAGTAAACATGTTAGTTACATCGAACGATATGAGTTTATAGTTATCTTGTAAGTGGATTGCTTTCAACTTTTTGGTTAGTTCTATTGAATTTCTAATTGAGTACTGAGATTCATATCCGTAAGTATTGAGTATATTGTTGAGCTTCTTTGCCAATATATTATTAGGAGCATTAACATAAGAGACTACAGGTCTAATCGGTTTCGTTATTTTATGTAATTTAACTGTTTCATATAATTGTGGACAATGAGGATTCTTATGTATGATAGACCTCTTTTCGTAATCATTTAAAAGATAATTTGAATTATTAACAATATCCCTTACATTATTAGAAAACTTCTTTGTTGGGTCTGCTTTAAGAACTTTTACATCGCTGGATTCTATAAAGTTATATACTTTGGAATTGTAATTTTCAGTCGTCAAAATGACAGTAGCGTTCCCCTTATCAGATTTTGTAACTGTTAGGTTATTATTCTCAATCTTCTTTTTTATTGCGTTTAAAACTGAAATGTCATTTTTTGTTTGACGTTTAACTTTTGAAGGATCAATATTTTTGATTAAATTGGCAATTTTTAATTTCTCATAAAGAAAATTATTTGAATTAGATTTTAAAGCTTTTTCTGACTCTGTAGCTATAATTTGTTTAATATTATTCGTAAATTTAATATTATTTAAAAATTCAAAGAGTTAATAATGTACTTGATTATTCAATTTACCGAAAACCAACACAAACTGATGTAACAATTCCATTCAATTCTAACCACCCTGTGTCACACAGACTAGCAGCATATAATTCAATGATACATAGAGCTTTTTCAGTTCCTATGAACAAATGTAATTTTGATAGAGAGATTAATACAATTAGACAAATAGCAACATCTAACGGTTATCCATTAGATATGATAAATAAGCTAATTAGTAAAAAAGAGAAAAAAGTGGCATTACAACTAATATATCCTAAACAAGCTGATGAAATTAAAAGTTATAAAACCATCACATATGCAGGAAATATTTCTAATAATATTTCAAAGATAATATCTTCAGCAACGAATACAACAATTTCTTTTAAAACAGAAAGTAACGTTAGTACAAAATTGTTAAATGTAAAAACAAAAATACCACTATTAAAGAAGTCAGGTATATATAAACTCAAATGTCCAAAATGTAATGCAGTCTATTTGGGTCAGACCCTTAGGAATTTTGAAATACGATACAGTGAGCACTTACGAGCATACAGATTAAAACAACCAGATAAATCCCACTACGCAAAACATCTACTTGACACCAATCATTCATTGACACCTAACACAAAACTAGAAGTACTGCATATTTGTGAAAAGAAACAAGAACTGGATTTCCTTGAAGAACTGGAAATTAGAAGACATTTAAGAAACCCACAATATGAAGTTGTCAATGAACAGTTAAATCTAGGGAATTCTCCACTAATAAACTGTCTTCTTAAGTGATAATTGTAAAGATCAGCAGATATAGTTTTCCTGGTTTTCTATATCATTGCACAGTTATACTGATCTTAATTGGAAAAATGATATCCAGGATATCACCATAGGGCTAATAATATCTAAGCTTCAATATTTGTAATATCACATCTTCTTCTTTTTTCTATAAACATATATTAAGCCAATCATAAGTTAGGTTACTTCTTGGTCTAGCCAAATATAACTACTAAACATCAGGTAGGCATAAAATGAAATGTAACTTCTGTCATTCTGACGATGATATTGATTTATCGAAACAATTGTCAATTTTTTAGAATTTTCAATAACTTGTATTATATTGTGGAATTAACTAGAGACCTTGAGTTTCATTTAAAAACACTAAAATAAACATAATTTTTCATTCGGATTTTTCTTTTCTAATTTATTAATTGTAGCGACATTTCTTCACTTCACAAAACTACATGAATTACACAATTTGGAGCACTGGTATTATGAGAATTGAAATATGTACTTGTAATAATAATCGACGCGTGTGGGAATAACGCTCCAAAACTCGACAGCATGTATGTATCGCTGGGGAGGGGGCTTATAATACAACTGACACCTGGCTTGTCTGGCAACCTTGAATCAAGGTATGTGAGGGTCTTACAAATATATTCCAGTCGAGAAATAACGGTCAACAGTTTTTGGATACTGTACAATGTTTGTTCTCACAGCTACAACGATGGAATCGAAAACTCCTCTTAAAGGGCCGAAAAAAAAACTGGACCACAATTCCGTCCGGCAACCTCCACAATATTGCTTTTTAACTCTTTCTAAACTCAAATCATTAATCAGAATGTGTCCATCGGTTTTTGCAAACGGAATGTTTCTCAGCGCCTGCAATAGATTGAATATCTTGAAAACTAATTTTTTGGAGAAAATGCAAAAACAGGTAGATTTTTAGTTCAAGCGAGACATCTTTCCACCATACCCCCAACTGTCGTACATCCTACTCCTCTCTTCTGTCACTATTACCAATAAAATTTAAAAAAGAACGTGACACGTTATTGAGAAGGTAATTTTATAAGGAATTTGACTATGTGACAGTTCAAATAATGACACTTCATTTGAAAGTTAAATTCAACAATTAAATGAACCTTTGGAGTAAATAATTTACGGTGATCTGAGGTCGGGAAATGGAAGGGGGTGAGTTTTTGAGGATATAAAACGGTTTATTTCGTTTTCTGGCAAAACTATAAGTCCCATGGAAAAAAGTTGAATGATAAAGTTGTAGGTAATAAAAAGATCTACACTTTTTTCACATAACCTCAAAATTTATGTGAAAAATTCAAGTTTTCGGTTTTAGATTTTTATCTTTTACAAAAAAATTTATTTTCACGAAATTTGGTGAAAACTTACCTTTTATGTTCCATCACAAACTTTTTTTATTTAAAATATTTATTTTTTCACCTTATTTTGACTTCATATCGTAAAAGCACCCTAATTTTCAATCGAAAATTCTCCCGTTATCTGTTTTTTCAAAACTTCGTGGGCTTTTTGTTCGTTAAAATCTCTACTTTCTGATGGTAAATTTTCTCAGAAAATGCAAAGAAACCAATAAAAACGCGAATACGATTTTTTTACATAATGATGTACAATTTTGAGCTGTTTATTAAAATGTTACATGTTACAACCAAAAAAATTACAAATTAACATAAAGATTGCAAAAATTAAGCGAAATTAGTTGTTCTATATATTATAGATAGGATTTAAAGGGGATTTCATCTAAAAAATGTGACTGCTTCAATTTTTTCAGTAAAGAAGTTCATTTATTAAATTCTAGTTACATTTACGTGATAGAAAGTCTCATAATATATAAATATACATGCAAATCGTACTATTGAATGTAGATACTTTATACTGACTACGTTATTCAATATAATATTTTTAAATACATTAATCTTGATATTTATAAATATCTCATCTTGATTTCTAATCATTTATCCATTAGTTTTTGTCCCTTTGATGGCATTTCTTCATCGTTAGATTCGACAAATCTTCCTGATTCTAGTAGATCTTCGAAACCTGCAAGACCATCACCGTCTTCGTCTCGAATATTATTTCCAGTCTGCATTGGTTCTTCTTCCACAATTTCATCTGAATCATTGACTTCCTCGTAGGTGTTTCTTCCACATTGAAGCATTTTTCAAAACCATGACAATTTGATCATAAATTAGTGGATTTTAAAACATGTTTACGGCAGCCACATTTTGAACTGTTACATCCAGTTCCAAAGCTGCAGCAAATAGATTTGACGAATGTTTCTAGAATTAATTCCTTTTCTGTAAATTTGGGCATAATGCCATGTTGATGTTGCTTCCAGCCCCAATCTGTTGCTGTCAGTTCGTTACCCAGCCAAGTTCGAAGCTAATGATATGCCCTCTAACAATGTTGTTCTGCGGCACCTTCTATGTGTAGGAGATTTACCAATATGAATGATGATTCAATTTTTGCCAATTGATATTTTCCAAATCTTAATGGATTTAGTGTTGTATTATCATTTTTACATTTATGAATAGATTGGATTAATTGTAATCAATTATTTTCGATATCTTCTTTATTTGCATCTTTTTTATAAAAAATATTGGCCAAATTTGACAAATTTTTATCGTTTAATAATGAATTTACGATACTTTTCTTTTACTTTCCAGCAAATCCAGATGTTGTATCGCAACCAGATAAACAATGCAGAAATGCAACGATATTTTTGAAGGATTCATATTTGAAACTATTAGACGTGAAAAATAGATCTTTTACAATGCCGGAACCTAGCTTGAGAAAATAAATATCATGATTATTTGAATTTAATTAATTCAAAAGGACCAAAAGATCAATATCTTGACTCACAACAATGGCAGTTTTATTAGTATATCTGGCAATTTCTATCGAGGTCTTAATTATGTCAGCATCAGCATCTTCTTCTGGTTGTTTACAGGAAAATCCTTGTGACTGTAATCTTCTCATTAACGTCTTTATTATTTTGTCCTTGTTTTTCTCGTTAGACAAAAATGTTTCTTGCAAAAATGATATTTTTGTATGGTTTTGATAATTGAACTCTGGAATATTGTCTGAGGTTTTTCTACGTTCTCCTCTTTTAGTTGAATTAGCTGCTGGTACTGTTGTCACAGTAACTGATTTTTCAAACGACATAGCTGCTTGCTGCGTAGGTAATACATAGCGGAAATAATTATTCATGATCTCTTCCACCGTTTCATTTTTCTGCCAATTTACTTAGTGTAGTAAAAATCCAGCGTCGACGACATGCACAATGCCGTCAGAAGGCGGTGGTTCATTCGCACTCACAAATAATTCGTAAAGTTGATATTTAACATTTTTCCTGATGCCATTTTATGTAAAAAGTGACAATGGAAAAGGTGCAAGCTCCTACTGTAAATAAGTTTTTATATCTTCTTACTATCGATCGTTAACGATATTCTTTGAAATAGCAATAATGAATCAATGGCTATATCTCCGTTCACTTTAACGGAAGATTGAACCGTTTTTAGAGACAAGACTTGGTTTTTTCTTTTAAATATGACACTGCCAAAATTCATTCCAACAATACCTTGCAATTTTTGTTCTTTCTTCATACGCTTTGTAGCAATTTACAGAATTGCTGCGAATAATTCCAGAATATATTGACATAATGTTATCAGTCTCTGTTATAAAAATTTTGTTATATTTGTAAATCAGCTACATGTCTTTTTAATCGATATTTCCAGAATTCAATGTATTGCGCTGTAGTTGCAAAAGAAACATTACAAAATCTTTCATTTCATTGCAAACTTCGATAAGTATAGATAGATAAGTATGATTATTGTTAATATGAATTTTGCTAAAACACTTTTAGACAAGCCACGACCATTGTAAGGCAACTTTGGGCTTTCATAGATCTCATCAAAACTCATCATATCGTCAAAACTGGTGAGTACGTCTAATCATAAAGGATCCTTCGGTGAAGCATATCTTGGAGATAAAGATTAGCAGATTTTGCGAATAAAAAGTGCCCACTTGAATGAAAATAGGGAAGCATACTCTCCAAGCATTTTAAATGTAATCCCCAATTACCTGCACGTTTAGCCCGTATGAAATATTTAACCAATGAGATCATTTGCCAATACTGCATCCGAAGTTTTGCTGTAGGACCTCTTCATTGTACTTATTTAAGATGCTCGATAGATTTTGTTAATTTTTCACTTGCCAACCAATTTCACTCCCCCTTCTTCCACCATTAATATTATCCCAAACCATGCAATGAGTTGTGTTTTCTATTGTATCATATATTGTATAGTTTAGTTTTCATAGTTTTCTATGTTCGTGAATGTGTTAATGCTGGTGTAGGGAGGCACTTTTGTAAATCTGCTATGATAACTTTTGTGTTTTCAGTTTCCTTGGCATTGAGATTGTGCCCTCTTTTTAAAATATATCTTAGATATGATTCCTCTTCTTGGTGTTCCAGCTCTTTCAGTTTTTCATCAGACTTATCATTTTGTATGCAACAGTCAATCTTGTTTCACGGATCACAAGTAGCGTTATCTAATAAATGAAAGGAGTAATTAAACTCTTCATTGAATACCTTCGAAAATAATCTTTTTTCTGGTTTGATGCCATCCATTTTGCAGTGTTCAATGTACATGTTATACATTTCGCTGATATTTAAGGGGTTCCTTAAGTACTTTCTTTGTGACCTTTCCCCACTATAATGACTACGTTGGATATTTCCTTATATGACTCTTTATTACTTCTAAGGTTTCAGGAGGTCCGACTATGGACTTCTGTTCACTCACTTCAGCTTACAGTGTTGAACCAAAATATCGTATCTGGATATACGGTCGTATGACTGAAATATATATATTGTTACTTGCGATTTTATAGCTCTAGCTAATACCATAAATATATTTTTCAACAGACATACGATAGTGTAGTTCGACAGAAAATATAATTCTGACTAATAACCAGCTGAAACCAGAAAATAGATATTTTAGGATTTGCGATACAATGGAGTTTTTTAATTATTAATTATCGAAATTAATTTAATTTTTATGTTCATCGACTGTACACCTTCCTAATTTTGTTATCTTCATTGTGAAATATACAGTAAATTGTTAAGTTTGGCTTTCAAAAGAAATATCATTATTTGACATACGGAACGCTTGTTGTTCCCATAAAATGGCGCCAGAATTAAAAGTTACATAATAAACAGATTCAAGTATTTTTTTTTCAAAAATTGTTGTTTCTCTTCATTAACGGATAAGTGTTAACATTGATTTATAACATTTTGTTTTTGTCCCTAATTTCTAAAATGAATTTATTTCTATGAAAGCCACACACGATCCGTGTAAGCTGAATTTAAAACTCTGCTTTGCTAAATTTATGCCAGAAAACAACAAAATCTAAACTCTCTCGAAAACAAACTACTTGACACTTGGATTAAATTCCCTATTAATAGAATGAACAGCTTCCCACAGAAAGTATAAAAAAACATTTTTTGTTTTTTTCTCTGCTTTGGTTGTAGGTACGCAGAACTAAATCAATAAAACAAAGAAGATGTAAGTATAATGAAATTTATATTAATAGAAATTACTATCTACTATAGAAATATCACAAAAAATAATATTTCACCCACTGACAATGGGAAATTATTTTCTTGGGGTATATAATTTCTAATACCAAATTCCAATTTGAGAATTCTACTTTGAAAATCAACAGAGTTTTCTTAATACCGACTCTTCTGTACCTGTAAGGAGGAGACCTCAGCATTTTATCGGTTGATACATCTTCCTAGTAAAGTGATCAAATTTCTCCTTTCTCGACTGACAGTGCAAGGTTTAGGTGGTTGATTTTTATTTATTTATTTATTATTCATACAAACCTTACGGTTTTATTACATGGATAAATATGTAATAAGTTACATTGTGCAAAATAATACATTTTTACGTAATAAAAAAAAATTTACAGAATTTATGATTCACAAAATGTAGACAAACATGTAATTGTATTCGTATAGTTTATCCTAGATTAATTGAATTGTATGAGGATTGACAGAACCTTTAAAGTTCTTCATAGAGATATAAAGATTAACTGCTCCAAGATATTTTTGCGAAAAATTATGGTAGAAACTGTCCATTCTAGATCCATCAATGTATTGAATCGATTCGCAAGTCGAAACATGTTTACCGAGATGTTGAATGATGAAGGAATATTAAACATTGTAGCCTGTCGCATTCGTCTAGGTGGCACGTTGAATCTAATCGAAGACAAAAGTTCAGGGGAGCTAATTCTATTATTTATAATATTATATAAGAATATCAATACTGAGAGTAGTCGTCTATTTTCTAGGGATAATATATTAAATTCATTACTGAGAGTTGTAGAGTTGAGAGTTGAGAGTAAATAGAGTACCTAACCTTAAAAATGTATTTGGAATTTTTTCTAATGTATTCAAATTACTTTGAGATTCCGTGAACCAAATTAATGAGCCAAACTCCAACTTGCTCTTAACCAAACTATAGTACAATAGTTTAAGTGTATCAAAATTAGTAAAAATATGAGATTGTCTTATTATAAAACCCAACATTGTATTAGCTGATTTCACTATATTTTCAATGTGTTTGGTAAATGAGAATGTACTATTGTAAGTTATACCTAAATCTTTGATTTCAGTGCAGCGTTGCAAGCTTTGACCCCCAATTAAATAATTAAAGAGACACGGTTGCTGAATACGCGTTATAGTTAAAACAGAACAATTGCGTAGGTTAAAATTTAATTTATTTTTATAACTCCATTCAAACACCCTATTAATGTCCTGTAACATAAGGCAATCTCTCACTGCTTCTATCTTTTTGAATACTTTGAAGTCATCTGCGAATATAAGGCCATTTGAAGATACTAGTACTTCAGACAAATCATTAATAAAAAGTACAAAAAGAAGCGGCCCAAGGTTGGATCGTTCAGGCACTCCAGATTTTGCCTCAAATTTCCCCGATGCATTTCCGTTGTATTTAGTAACTATATGTCTGTTTTCTAGATAACTTTTAAATAGACGAAGTAGGTTATATTATAATCCAAGACCCCAATTTCTCTAGCAATATGTCGTGGTTAACTTTATCGAATGCCTTGCTGAAATCCGTATATGTAACATCAAGCTGAGATTTAAATTCCATTGACTCAAATACATGATTACTAAAAAAAACAGATGATTTTTTTGACACAAATCCATGTTGATGAGGTAGTATATACTTTTCAACGTGTGTATACAATTTACAATATAACATCTGTATAACATAGCTTGGCAGGGGCACACATAATTCAAATAGGTCGATAGATTTCGATGTTCATTTTATCACCGGACTTAAATATGGGACATACCAATTCTGTTTTCCAGACTGAGGGAAATATACTAGTTTTTAAAACAAGGTTATAAATATGTATCAGCGGCTGCCTTACCCACTCACCACAGGCCTTTAATATATATGGTGGTATTCCATCAGTTCCCTCCGATTTTTTGTTAGAGGCTTTTTTGTCAGCATACACTGACGTAAAAAATGTTGCAAATGTTTCTGCAGTTTTTTCCTCCGTTACCTCTACCCCGTTATATATAAATTTACCACTTTTAGAATTTTTACTATTATTCTTTATATAATTCCAAAAATTATTTATATCAGAAGTTACTTCCTGCTCTAATTTATTAAAATATTTCTTTTTTTCAATTATTATAAGCTAGTTACTTCTCGTCTCACTCCTATGTATTTATCATTAAAATAACTGGAAATATTTTTTAGTTTTGGATACCTCTCTTTTTCTTTTAAATTACTTTTTATATCGCTGATGAACCAAATGGGATACAATTTAGTTTTTTTGTAATGAACATATCTTGGGACACATTCCTCTATAATGTTATTCCAAATTCTATAAAAATTATTTAAAGCTCGGTTCACATCTAGATTTTCGTTTAGTACCGTATCCCAACTCGCGTCCCTGATACGCTCCGTTAAGGTGAGAAAGTTACCTTTTTCATAATTGTATCTTGTACCATCTTCAGCAATATTATTCATGGTTTTACACGTCCCCCAATTGTTATACGTTTAATACAAATTTCAAGAGCAGGATGATATGCATCTTCTTTAACAAATGGCACAAAATCTCTATTAACTGTACAATTCCATAAAATCACGAAAACTCTCAAGTATTTCGTTTGATATGATTTTATTATAATTAATTCCAGTTATATTAGGTATAGGTATATTAAAATCTCCAAAAATGTAAACATTATCGGATATTTTCATATTATTCTGTAAAAATTCAAAAGCTGATTCATACACGTTATTTAAACTTCCCGAAGTTATATATATATATATATATATATATATATATATATATATATATATATATATATATATATATATATATATATATATATATCAATATATACAAAAAACGTACCTGCAACCTTTTGCGTTAACTTCAACTATAACTGCCTGGTTTTATTATTTGCAATTTCTAAATCTCTATTGCATCTTACCAAATTGTACCTTCCTAAATCTATTACCTCTCCATCATTCACTCTATCCTCTAACCATGTTTCCACTGCTATTATTATATCAAAATCACCACTCAAAGAGTTCATAAGAAATTCAGAACATTTAGAGTTCAATCTTCTACAGTTCTGGAAATAAATGTTAATAAGTTTCGACATGTTGAGTCTTATGTGAACTCGCACTCTACCCTAAAATAATTTAATTTTAAAATCAGAATTACTGCCGCAAAAACGAAATTTTAATCAAGATATTTCATATCAAAAACTAAATAACAATCCATTACGAAATACTTCAATAAACAAATATTTTTAATTAACAAGTCAGTTAGTTATGTTATATAACATGTTAAAATAGTAATTTTTTCTCATGTAAATTCTTTAGTCAGGTGCAAAAAAACATACTTTGTTTCTGAATAAAGAAGGGAACCCTACTTGAAAGAAATCCAATTTCAATCATTACTTCCAAATCTTAAAAATAAATTATAAATGAAAAAATAAACGTAATAATACTATCTGAAATAAGAAATATGTGAAAGCTATTTTCAAATACTTTAATTTACAATAAGCCTTTCTCATCGTGTAATGGGGCCTTTAGCAGAAAACAAATTTATTCTTTAAACTGAAAAGGAGAAAACAAAACAAAACAAAAATATTCCTGCAAAAAAAAATCGTTCTTGATAATAGTTCCTGTCTTCTACTTGGTCAAATCCTTCACATTCTGAATCAGCCTGACAGCGTTGTCACACTTCACAAAAATTCTGCCATTCATAGATCATGCTGAGCGATTTCCATATTTTACTTTTGAGGCTTTTAGGAGCTTGTATGCTCCCTCTGCTAAATTTTCATTTATAAAAATATTTGAACCCTTTAAGTTTGTTCTGGCATTGAATATTTCTTTCTTTTTCAATAGTGACACAAAAGTTACAATAACTGACCTCGGTAATGTTTGTCTTCGTCTTTATGTTTACCAATCCTGTACATATCATACATTTCTCAGTGTGCACATTTAATTTTAAAGGCGTCATTAAATAGGCATAGCACTTTAGATATTAAATTCTCTTTTTCCTCTTCTTGTATACCTGATACAATTAGGGAATTTTCCCTATTTTTTAATTCAAACTGATTCATATGGTTCCTTTTGGAGCGATTAGTGAAAATGATAAATATCGAGACCACAGTTTGAAAAGGGCTTTTTCACTTTTGCTTTTTCCGTCCCCCGTATGTATAGTGAAGGAAGTGTTCGTCGAAATAAAGTAAAAATTGTTAAGTGCTCAAAAAGGTAAAATTTTATTTTCCTTCGTATGTATATTTCCGAAATAAAATTATTTTATTGTAAAATTATAATTGATAGTTGAATTCAATATATTCCGTATAAAAGAATAAATTTGTAAGGACTCCCGTAGTTATACGATATTCAGTGGTTTTATCACATTATATATTTTAATTTTGTATAGTTTTCAATAAAGATTAAATTGTAAACTATACGCTATTACCTGTTGTTGGTTATTTTAAAATTTTATTTGACTTAATTCGTCCGAAGATATTTTCAGTTTTTTTATTCAGAATCAAGTTTTTTGTTTAAGATTTCTGTACCCAAATTTTTTTTAATGATCATTTATTTCGTTAATAGAGTTTTGCATTTGGTTACCGGGAATTATATTTGATTACTGGGTGATATGAAAGTATTGCTCAGGAATTAAATAAATTCTGGTAGACATTTCAACACATCGCCGACCTTGTCGGGTCCTGTTCAACTTCCTTTCTGTTTCTGTAGTTCCGATTTAGTTAATAGGGTTTTCATTTGGTTTCCGGGAATTATATTTGGTTACCGGGTGATCCGAAAGTATTACTCAGGAATTGAATAAGTTCTTGTAGAAATTTCAACACCTCGCCGACCTTCTCGGGTCTTGTTGAACTTTCTTTCTGTTTCTTCCGTCCGATTTGGTTAATAGGGTTTTCATTTGGTTTCCGGGAATTATATTTGATTACTAGGTGATTCGAAAGTATTGCTCAGGAATTAAATAAATTCTTGTAGAGAATTCAACACCTCGCCGACCTTCTCGGGATCTGTTGAACTTTCTTTCTGTTTCCGCCGTTCCGATTTAATTAATAGAGTTTTTCTTGTGGTTTCCGGGAATTATATTTGATTACTGGGTGATCCGAAAGTATTTCTCAGAAATTGAATAAGTTCTGGTAGAAATTTCAACACCTCGCCGACCTTCTCGGGTCCTGTTGAACTTTCTTTCTATTTCTGTAGTTCCGATTAGGTTCATAGGGTTTTCATTTGGTTTCCGCGAATTATATTTGATTACTGGGTGATTCGAAAGTATTGCTCAGGAATTAAATAAGTTCTGGTAGAAATTTCAACACCTCGCAGATCTTCTAGGGATCTGTTAAAATTTCTTTCTATTTCTGCCGTCCAGATTTATTTAATAGGGTTTTCATTTGGTTTCAGAAAACTACATTCGATTACTGCGTATTCTCATTTAGCTCTCTCCTTAATATGCTACCGTCGTTTTCTCCTGGCTTATTATTCAACAGTTCTTCAAAATACTCCTTCCATTTGTTCAATTTCCTCATCAAACTAGTCTTTCCCATGTTTTCATATAGTTCCTCATAGGAATTTCTGGACTACCTCTTTCATTGCTTCCTTCAATTCTCCCCAATCCATTTCTTGTTCCATGTATTCTTGTTTTTTCTCATGTTCAAGGTTTTTTTTCTATTTCTGCTACAAACTGATGCATTGAAGGTTCACTCTGAAGTTTAGTTACATCATATTTGTGATTTTCGTCACTTATTTCGTTATTATCTATATATGATCCGAATTCGCATCCGCCCGCGATAACTTCTAACGTCTATAATTAACTTTGCACGTTTCTTCTCTAGCAGCACATGGTCAATTTTGAAGTCTCGTCGTATCAACGGAACTTATCCAAGTTTACTTGTGTATTAATTTATGATCGAAATATGTGATCATTATTCTCAAGACATTCTCCTCAGCAAAATTTATCAGCATTTTCCCATTGCTATTGCTTACACTTCATGTTTGCTTGTACCTCTCGTTGTTTTCCTGTATATCATTTTCTCTACCTTGGCATTAAAATCCCCTAAAACAAATTTAACATGATACTCGGGAACTATGTTATATAACCTGTCTAATTTCTCATAAAATTCATTCTTTATTTCTGGGGTTTTGTCCTCTGGGGGTGCATGCATATTAAGTAAACTTAGTTTTCTAAACTTACCCATCATTCTTAGTCGAGAAATTATCTCCGAGACGGTTTCGAAGTCAACCACCAAATGCTGCATCTTTATGTTTACTGAAAGGCCCGTGCGCAACATCATGTCTGTCCCTCCGCTGTTGAAGAAGGAATATCCGTCTATGTCTATAACGTATTAGCCGCTTTGTTTAGTTTCATGAAAGGCCACTACATCTATTTTATATTGCTTCATTATATTTTTTAGTGATCCTATTTCACATGTACCTCTTAGATTTCTAGTTCCAATTTTAGTTAAATTCTTTTTCTTCTTCTTCTTCTTTTCTGTTACCTTATGTATAGCCTTTGTTCCGTCATCATTAAACCCTTCAACCTGCTAGTTCGTTTGCTACTCCAGTTTTACCTACTTCCTGCTCCACCTCCATGTTTCGGAATCTATCACAAGTTTTCTGAACCCCAATTTGACTGCCTTACCTTCACTCCTTTCTTCCTGTGTTTTTTTCTTTATTTATTCCTGTGTTTCCATTTCCGTTGACGTAAGATCCTCTCTTATGAATACTATTTCTTTATACCTCCTCAGTTTAGACTTGTTTTGCATGATTTTCTTTATTTCTTCCTCGTTTTCCAGTTCAAGTGGACATGTCTCTCCTAATTTCGTTGCAGTCCTAATTTCTATTTGAATTTCCAGAGTTTGTTCCAATACATTTTTCATTTTTTGTTTAATAAATTCTTGATCATAAGTATCGATTTTTTGTCTTGTGACCATCATACTATCATTCTTTCTTTCTGTTTCTAATAAGTCCTCCCTGAGTTTATGTTCTATATCTTTTGCTTCGATTGTTCTTTTCTTATTGCCTCGTTCGCTTTCCTTAGTTTCTCGTTTTCATTTCTCAATTCTTTCAAATCGTCTGTATATATTCTTTGTTCCTTTTTTATATCCTTGACATCAACTGCTATTTGTTGCAGAATTTCTATCATTTTGTCGGATTTGTCCATTTCTAATTTTTTAACGGGTGTTGATATTACTTTTCTGCTCATTGGAGACATGAAATTTACTGTTTCGACCCTTACTCTGTGGAATCTACTCATATTACTTTTTTAAATGAAACTAACTGTGGAATTATTTAGAAACAGTTAGTTTCATTTGAAAAAGCATCGGAGGCATGTTATATTCATCCTCATCATTTTCTCCTCTTCTCAGTTTCCCCTCATCTGTCAGCTCTTCAGACGACGTCTTTAATTTTATTTATTACTTTTGCCCCCTTGTATAAAAATGTTTTCATTGACCTTGCAGCGAAAAAAGTCACATTCACCTCAACGACTCGGACATGTTCTTCTTATCCGCCTTATCACTGCCAGTATTTGTTATTTTGAAAAATCTACCTTGATATTCCAAGCTCAAAGTGGAATAAACAAAGAGTTTAAAGTGAAAACAGTATACTATTGTGCAGTTTATATAGTATGTACAAAAAGTACGAGGAGTAATAAACCCTAATTAAGTATGCAAAACCTTTACAGGGAGCACCATGAAATTTTTGATAAATCTCTTACTTTAAATTACATTTCTTTCGTAAATCTAAAAACCAGGTAGATCGACCCCGTATTTGTTTCAGTTGTAGCAAAGTTTAGGGTTTATTCATTGTTAAAGTATTAGCAGATAAGCAATAACGCAATGCAGTGGTGTGTATTTTGGGGAAAAAATACGTTTTAAATTATAATATAATAAAAAATGAAAAGAAATAATTATTGAAATACATTTATTACTTACATTTTATTCTATATCCGACTCGGAAGAGGAAGAATCGTTGTTGACATTAATAATAATAGGGTCGATTAAATCATCACAAATATTGTCAATTTTCCACATATTTGTCCAACTTCCCCCTTTATCTGAGCCCATATTAATTCTATGGGATTAAGTTCACAATGATAAGGGGGAAGTCGAAGAACTGATATACCACGAGAAGAAGCCATTTCTTCTACAATGTAGGTTTTGTATTTATTCTTGTTCATTTTTGCAATTCTGTAAAGTTTTTTCCTTAGTGGATCTTTTGGAAACTTAATATTTTTCGAAATAAGCCACTCCAAAAGCTCTGCTTTACGCCAACGACTTGTGGGCAATGCTTCTCGTAACCGTGAATGGTAACTTGCGTTGTCCATAACAATAACAGCCCCTTTTGGAATCAGATCCAACATTTGAACAAACAATTCCTCGAAGACATTGCCATTCATATCTTCGTGATAGTCCCCCGTGCGTTTTGAAATAAAAGTTAATAATCCACCATCAACAAAACCTTCAGAACTTCCAACATGGACAATGATAAGTCTTTTTCCTTTTCCAAATGGTGGCTGCAAACCTAACGACAAACCTTCCACGAATGCCTGCCTTCCGCTTTTAATGTTTTCATCTTGCCAAGATTTGGAAACTGTATATCCAGCATTTATCCATGTTTCGTCTAAGTAGAAGATTTTCAAATTTTGTTCTCTGGCATGTCGAATGCTTCTTAAATAGTCTCTTCTCCAAAAAACTATTTCCGGTTTATCTATCAAGAGAGATTTTCTATTATGTTTTGTATATCTGAAACCCACATCTTTCAAAAGTTTGCATAATGTCATTCTGGAGAATTTTGGATAGTCCGTATCTTCTTGTACTGATGTCATAATTTTGTCAAGTGTTGGAATTTCCTTTCGTAAGTAAAATCCATGGACTTTACGCCTTAGTCTTTGTTTTAATGACTCATCGATCTCAATTGGTTTTTGGCCTGAAGGAGTTTTAGGGGGTTTAAGAGTTCCATTCTTGCTTTCTTTTAGTAATCTATAAATTGTTGATTTAGCAACACACAACATAGCAGCCGTTAATTCCACAATATCATCAACACTTGCACTTGGATCCTTGTTTTTCAATGATATATAACAATTCAATATCAGAGTTTTTTCATTTAAAGATAATGGACCTGTTTTTGGTCGTTTAGATGGTTCTTGGCTTATCGACATTGAGTGGTACTTGCACAATTAACATTCAACAAATGTTTTAAATATATTCCAACTGTTTACAATATTATGACAACCATACAACTTCACTCAAAGAACTAATACTAAGTACTGATTTAATGTACCTACTTTCTTTTAAAATAATATTCCCGATAATGTTTCTAAGAAAACTAGGTTGTTTGGAAAATCCCTCTCAATAATCGAATAATCTGCAAATAGGTGTAATCGTATTAAGCCGATTACAGTAGGCAACTTGCCATTTAAAATTTCTGAGAAAAATTCCCCAAACACTACATATAGGAGTAATACAAATAAAAAATATTATGAATAAACGGGCATATCCGAACTCTGCCACAAAATAAAATTTTACCTGACTTGTATCAATTTGAGGATTACTGAAATGTTCGAACTGTGCCGCAACCATTTAGTTTAATCCTATTAGAGTCATTAGGGTTTATAATAGATAAAATCGGAGGCCCATAGAATTATGTATATTTCTGAAAGGTTTCAAAGATTTCTTGAATTAAATATTTTGAAGAAATATTGATTGTTTTGATCGATATTTAGGGGATTAGGGGAAGGATGTTGATGCACTTACACTATTGCCTAAAAATCAGGAAGAAGTATTTAATAGTGTTCGTGAATTACAATTTTATTGTAATGTAGATGTAATGTAGATGTAATTTTTTAGAAGTGGCAAATATACGTTGAAAATATATGTATGTTATTAATATTTTCTTATATTGAATTTGAGTACCTAAAGTTCAAGGTAAATTATTAAATCGGATTAGGCTATTAGACCCCTACTGGTTTGGTAGTTAATCTCCAAAATTTTAAACACTGGCAGAGTTCGAACAACCCGTAATGACTACCTGCATTTTGTGGCAGAGTTCGGATACTCCGGAATAAACTGTGTTGCCTTTCTTTATCAAACTTACTAAAATTTATGTACGTCTATCACTTTTTTTTATTAAAATTAGTACATCCCGTTACCTCTGACCTAAATCGTATATTCTTTAGCATTGCTGCAACTCATTCGTTCAATACAAAATGTACCTTACGGTATACCCTCTTAAAATAGATTTTGGTACGTCTATGAAATCTACTTAAATGAATGATTTATTACTCCTTGTCCTTTCTATATAGACTATAGGCAGTTCTAAATATACCTGTAAGTCAATAAATTCCATCTAGTAATATAAGAGATATTTGGTTTTAGAAATATCAATATATAAATAAGTCGCAGTCGGTTGTTTATAATACCAGTTTTTATTGTTCTCTTGATATCGGTCAGGTTTTGCCTGATCACATTCGGACAGGACCGTAGTTGGAAACTTTCTGGGAGTATCAATGTAAATCATTTTAATCATGACAGAAAATTTGGCGGAACCCCCTGATCACAGGGGTCATTCTTCGAACCAACCTCAACTGACAAGTTTAGGGAGTGCTTCTGACCACAGAAGTCCCCCTCTTACCCAATCACAAATAAGTTTTTCTCGATATTATTCAAATGTTGCAGCTAACTCACCTTTTCCCTCTAAAGATCAAGGTATCCTATTTCCTTCCATTGATGGAGTTAAATTAGAGGAGTACATTTTTGCCGTAGGAGCTAAAATTCTTCCTAAGAACATCACTTTTGCTTCAAGAATTTCAAACAACAGAGTATGTATTTACCTATCAAACAAGTCAGTGGTTGATCACTTTATGGCAACATATTCTAGCATCACTATCAACAAGACATCCAGGCAAGACGACTCATTACACCAGCAAGCAGAATTACGTTATCCAACGTCTGCCCTAGTATACCACACGGGACTTTAGAAATTGAATTGAAGAAGTTGAGTTTAAACCTTGTATCACCAGTAACTTTCATAAAAATAGGAGTTTCCAACTCAGAATACGGACATATTTTTAGTTTTCGGCGCCAGGTATTTACCTCTCCTCTATCCCCTGAAAGTAACATTCCTGAATCATTCACATTAACCTATGAAAATACTCTATATCGAATTTTCGTATCCGTTGATGGCCTGACCTGCTTCAAGTGCAAACAGCCAGGTCATATTGCTGTCAACTGCTGTAATGCACCCCCGGCTCCCAACACTTCCGAAAATAACTCAGAAAGTCCACCCAAACCATCTGATAAGTCAAGTAGTTCTAAGAAAACTACCAGTACAAAAGATCCTGTAGAAGCATCTCAATCTATTGTGAATTCACAAAACCAACATATTACAAATGATTTACCCTCCACACCAAAAAAATCCGAGCCAGCAATCAAAAGAACCAGTTCTGACCGGGAAACACCTGAAATTGCGGAAGAAGAAAATCCAACAAACAATATCTTTGTTACACCCGAAAAACCCTCTCAAAAAAAAACAAAGGCCCGATTTTGACGCATTGCTTAAACCAGCAAAAGTTTTCATACATTCTCACGAACCACCCTTTGTTCTAAATTTTGACCAACTGGTGTATTTGTTCGCAATCAGTTACGGTTCACCACACCCCGACCAAATTGCTACAAATTACACTAATGACTTACCCTTACTTTGCTATATGTTACATGAAATTCATCCACACTTGAAAGATAGAAGCATAAAAACCCGCTGCACCAAGCTTCGGAAAAAATGTGAATTTTTCGACTCGCAACCATCAACTGACAATGAAAGTGACGCGTCATCGGAAGTGAGCAGCTATTAATTTCTTCCAATTAAATTTTCATAAACGCTCTTATTATGTTCAAAAACATTCTCCAATGGAATATAAACGGCATTTACACTCACCTAGAATCGCTGCAATTACTTATGTCTGAACTAGATCCTTCTATTATCTGCATTCAGGAGATAAACTTTGCAGATAAAACTTACAGTAATAAAAACTATAACGGTTATTTCTTAAATAGGGTCGATTGTCCACGTGCAAGTGGAGGTGTTGCAATATATGTGAAAAAATACATCAGCTCATCACTTATTCCTCTGCATACAGACTTAGAAGCCATTTGCGTTGGTGTTTTTAAATGAAACTCAAGGTCTCTAGTTAATTCCACAATATAATACAAGTTATTGAAAATTCTAAAAAATTGACAAAAAACTACATATCTGCAATGTTTACATTCCATCTGACGTAGAACTCAATTCACACGATTTATCCAATCTCTTAAATCAAATTCCTTGCCCACGAATTATTGTTGGTGACTTCAATGAACATCATTTGACTTGGGGTTCGCCATCAAATGATAACAGAGGTACTTTAATTTCGGATGTTATCGAACAGCATAACCTAAATATTTTAAATAACGGACACCCTACACGTTTCAATGCCAGAAACGGTAGTTTTTCACACATAGATTTAAGCATATCGGATCCAGTTTCGAATATTAACATAACATAGAATGAAATTGACTGTCTCGACCCTTACCTCGTGGAATATGCTCATATTAGTGTTTTTAAATGAAACTCAAGGTCTCTCTAGTTAATTCCACAATATAATACAAGTTATTGAAAATTCTAAAAAATTGACAATTGTTTCGATAAATCAATATCATCGTCAGAATGACAGAAGTTACATTTCATTTTATGCCTACCTGATGTTTAGTAGTTATATTTGGCTAGACCAAGAAGTAACCTAACTTGTGATTGGCTTAATATATGTTTATAGAAAAAAGAAGAAGATGTGATATTACAAATATTGAAGCTTAGATATTATTAGCCCTATGGTGATATCCTGGATATCATTTTTCATGAACAAAAGTAATTTTGATAGAGAGATTGGTACAATTAGACAAATAGCAACATCTAACGGTTATCCATTAGATATGATAAATAAGCTAATTAGTAAAAAAGAGGAAAAAGTGGCATTACAACTAATATATCCTAAACAAGCTGATGAAATTAAACCTTATAAAACCATCACATATGCAGGAAATATTTCTAATAACATTTCAAAGATAATATCTTCAGCAACGAATACAACAATTTCTTTTAAAACAGAAAGTAACGTTAGTACAAAATTGTTAAATGTAAAAACAAAAATACCACTATTAAAGAAGTCAGGTATATATAAACTCAAATGTCCAGAATGTAATGCTGTCTATTTGGGTCAGACCCTTAGGAATTTTGAAATACGATACAGTGAGCACTTACGAGCATACAGATTAAAACAACCAGATAAATCCCACTACGCAAAACATCTACTTGTACTACATATTTGTGAAAAGAAACAAGAACTGGATTTCCTTGAAGAACTGGAAATTAGAAGACATTTAAGAAACCCACAATATGAAGTTGTCAATGAACAGTTAAATCTAGGGGATTCTCCACTAATAAACTGTCTTCTTAAGTGATAATTGTAAAGATCAGCAGATATAGTTTTCCTGGTTTTCTATATCATTGCACAGTTATACTGATCTTAATTGGAAAAATGATATCCAGGATATCACCATAGGGCTAATAATATCTAAGCTTCAATATTTGTAATATCACATCTTCTTTTTTCTATAAACATATATTAAGCCAATCACAAGTTAGGTTACTTCTTGGTCTAGCCAAATATAACTACTAAACATCAGGTAGGCATAAAATGAAATGTAACTTCTGTCATTCTGATGATGATATTGATTTATCGAAACAATTGTCAATTTTTTAGAATTTTCAATAACTTTTATTATATTGTGGAATTAACTAGAGACCTTGAGTTTCATTTAAAAACACTAATAACATAGAATGTTTTGCCCGATCTATATGGGAGTGACCACTACCCCATAGAAATACATAACAGCTCATTCATTTCCATCAATAACCCTGGTAAGAACAAATGGAAGATAAAAACTTCAAACTGGGATCTATACAAACAATTAATGGACAACTTTCTTGTTCAAACTGATTTCGAGCATAGAAACCAATCAGAATGGCTAGATATTCTAACTTCTTTGATCATAAGAGCTGCCAATATCTCTGTAGATAAATCCACTAGTATGTCCTCACAACGCAGAAAAGTACCATGGTGGAACCACACTTGCAAGGAAGCCATAAAACAAAGCAAACATGCTTTTAATAGACTTAAACGTCAAAATTCTCCTGAAAACCTACAAATTTTCAAAAATTTGAGAGCAAGAGCACGTTACATTATTAAAAAATGCAAAAAAGACTCTTGGAAAAACTACATCTCGTCCATTAGTGTAACAACCCCTTCAATGGAAATCTGGAGCAAGATGAGAAGGATTGCTGGTAAATACTCTTATTTCAACATAAACTCATTTTCTATTCAAGACGAGACTATAACATGTCCTAAATAAATCTCTGAAAAACTCGCTGATACATTCAAATCACATTCAAGTGATGCTAACTACAGTCAGGAATTCCTTCAGAAGAAGATCCAAATAGAAGCACAATTCCCCATTATTGTGACCAAACAACAAAACGGCCCTCTATATATGCCAATATCACTAGAAGAACTACAAAACGCTCTCAAATTTACCAAAAATAGTGCCCCGGGTCCAGATAATATACCAGTGATTTTTATTAAGAATTTACCTGAACAATCTATGCTCTATCTGTTAAAAATTTTTAACTACTACTGGCTCAACCAAAGTCTACCCCAAACTCCTGAAAAGAGGCATATATAATTCCAATTTTAAAAAATAATAACCCTCCGCTCCTTCACACATCATACAGACCCATTTCTCTCACATCAAGCATTGGTAAGTTATTGGAAAAAATTATTAATTATCGCTTAACCTGGTTCCTTGAAAAAAATTCTCTCTTATCCAAACATCAAACGGGTTTCAGGAAAAAACGCTCAACTTTAGATAACATAGTTGATCTAGAATCAGATATCCATGAAGCTTTTCTTAACAAACAAAAAGTTCTCAGCGTATTCTTTGACATTAATCGAGCTTACGACTCAGCGTGGCGGCATATTATCCTGAGAACTTTATCTGGGATGAGAATAAATGGAAATATGCTAGCTTTTATTCAAAATTTCTTCCAAAATCGTTGTTTTCGTGTACAAGCAAACATGAAATTGACTGTCTCGACCCTTACTTCGTGGATATGCTCATATTAGTGTTTTTAAATGAAACTCAAGGTCTCTAGTTAATTCCACAATATAATACAAGTTATTGAAAATTCTAAAAAATTGACAATTGTTTCGATAAATCAATATCATCGTCAGAATGACAGAAGTTACATTTCATTTTATGCCTACCTGATGTTTAGTACTTATATTTGGCTAGACCAAGAAGTAACCTAACTTGTGATTGGCTTAATATATGTTTATAGAAAAAAGAAGAAGATGTGATATTACAAATATTGAAGCTTAGATATTATTAGCCCTATGGTGATATCCTGGATATCATTTTTCCAATTAAGATCAGTATAACTGTGCAATGATATAGAAAACCAGGAAAACTATATCTGCTGATCTTTACAATTATCACTTAAGAAAACAGTTTATTAGTGGAGAATTCCCTAGATTTAACTGTTCATTGACAACTTCATATTGTGGGTTTCTTAAATGACTTCTAATTTCCAGTTCTTCAAGGAAATCCAGCTCTTGTTTCTTTTCACAAATATGCAGTACTTCTAGTTCTGTGTTAGGTCTCAATGAATGATTGGTGTCAAGTAGATGTTTTGCGTAGTGGGATTTATCTGGTTGTTTTAATCTGTATGCTCGTAAGTGCTCACTGTATCGTACTTCAAAATTCCTAAGGGTCTGACCCAAATAGACAGCATTACATTCTGGACATTTGAGTTTATATATACCTGACTTCTTTAATAGTGGTATTTTTGTTTTTAGTTTTAACAATTTTGTACTAACGTTACTTTCTGTTTTAAAAGAAATTGTTGTATTCGTTGCTGAAGATATTCTCTTTGAAATATTATTAGAAATATTTCCTGCATATGTGATGGTTTTATAAGTTTTAATTTCATCAGCTTGTTTAGGATATATTAGTTATAATGCCACTTTTTTCTCTTTTTTACTAATTAGCCTATTTATCATATCTAATGGATAACCGTTAGATGTTGCTATTTGTCTAATTGTATTAATCTCTCTATCAAAATTACATTTGTTCATAGGAACTGAAAAAGCTCTATGTATCATTGAATTATATGCCGCTAGTCTGTGTGAGACAGGGTGATTAGAATTGAATGGAATTGTCACATCAGTCTGTGTTGGTTTTCGGTAAATTGAATAATCAAGTACATTATTAACTCTTTGAATTTTTAAATCAAGAAAATTGATTGAGCTATTTTCTTCAATTTCTAATGTAAATTTAATTTTCGGGTGTAAATTATTGATGTGGTTGAAAAATACATCTAATTGTCGTTCACTACCCATAAAACAAGCTAATATGTCATCTACATATCTATACCAAAATAAAATATTTTTCGAAATATTACTTTCAAAGATCTTTCTTTCTAAATTGTCCATGAAAATGTTTGCTAAAATAGGTGATATAGGGCTTCCCATTGGTAAACCTTCATTTTGAATATATATCTTATTGTCAAAAGTGAAATAATTCTGATTAATGCATACATCAAATAAATTAAGTATATCTGATATTATTCCTGGATTAATATTTTTATCTTCTAGTAATTTTCTTACAAGTATTAGACATTCTTTAGGAGGCATTTTAGTAAACATATTAGTTACATCGAACGATATGAGTTTATAGTTATCTTGCAAGTGGATTGATTTCAACTTTTTGATTAGTTCTATTGAATTTCTAATTGAGTACTGAGATTCATATCCGTAAGTATTGAGTATATTGTTGAGCTTCTTTGCCAATATATTATTAGGAGCATTAACATAAGAGACTACAGGTCTAATTGGTTTCGTTATTTTATGTAATTTAACTGTTCCATATAATTGTGGACAACGAGGATTCTTATGTATGATAGACCTCTTTTCGTAATCATTTAAAAGATAATTTGAATGATTAACAATATCCCTTACATTATTAGAAAACTTCTTTGTTGGGTCTGCTTTAAGAACTTTTACATCGCTGGATTTTATAAAGTTATATACTTTGGAATTGTAATTTTCAGTCGTCAAAATGACAGTAGCATTCCCCTTATCAGATTTTGTGACTGTTAGGTTATTATTCTCTATCTTCTTTTTTATTGCGTTTAAAACTGAAATGTCATTTTTTGTTTGACGTTTAACTTTTGAAGGTTCAATATTTTTGATTAAATTGGCAATTTTTAATTTCTCATAAAGAAAATTATTTGAATTAGATTTTAAAGCTATTTCTGACTCTGTAGCTATAATTTGTTTAATATTATTCGTAAATTTAGGTGGTATGCTGTACTTTAAACCTTTATTTAAAAATTCTATTTCACTATTTGTAAAATTATTGTCTGAATGGTTTTCAAATCGTGGTGCAAAGTGTGTTGTTATGTAGGTACTTACAGTTTCATGATGTTTTGAGTATTGAATTTTATGTTGTGTGTGTTCAAGGTTCTGTAGCTTCTTTTTTTGTTTCTTAAATTTCATATGCTTCATCGTGCTGACATTGTCTCTAATTTTGTCATCCAAACAGTCAAATTCTACTGGATGTAATTGGAATGTGAGTTCTGAATGTACAACTTTTATGTAGTTGTCTAAGGAGTCTCTAACTTTGAACCATTTTTTACATTCAGATTTTATCCAAACTCGTTGAGCACATTTTATAGCTTTTTGTGCTTGTGGTGTTTTAGTGTGACATTTTATATTCACATAATTTGGTATTACCTTTTTTCTAAGGCATTCTTGGTTAAACCAAATGTTTTGTGATGCTTTGTAACGTTTTTGTAGTAACTTCTGGTACAGTCGGGTCAAATCTTCTCTCGAAGATTTTTTAATGAAATTGACTGTCTCGACCCTTACTTCGTGGAATATGCTCATATTAGTGTTTTTAAATGAAACTCAAGGTCTCTAGTTAATTCCACAATATAATACAAGTTATTGAAAATTCTAAAAAATTGACAATTGTTTCGATAAATCAATATCATCGTCAGAATGACAGAAGTTACATTTCATTTTATGCCTACCTGATATTTAGTAGTTAATTTTGGCTATACCAAGAAGTAACCTAACTTGTGATTGGCTTAATATATGTTTATAGAAAAAAGAAGAAGATGTGATATTACAAATATTGAAGCTTAGATATTATTAGCACTATGGTGATATCCTGGATATCATTTTTCCAATTAAGATCAGTATAACTGTGCAATGATATAGAAAACCAGGAAAACTATATCTGCTGATCTTTACAATTATCACTTAAGAAGACAGTTTATTAGTGGAGAATTCCCTAGATTTAACTGTTCATTGACAACTTCATATTGTGGGTTTCTTAAATGTCTTCTAATTTCCAGTTCTTCAAGGAAATCCAGTTCTTGTTTCTTTTCACAAATATGCAGTACTTCTAGTTTTGTGTTAGGTGTCAATTAATGATTGGTGTCAAGAGATGTTTTGCGTAGTGGGATTTATCTGGTTGTTTTATTCTGTATGCTCGTAAGTGCTCACTGTATCGTATTTCAAAATTCCTAAGGGTCTGACCCAAATAGACAGCATTACATTCTGGACATTTGAGTTTATATATACCTGACTTCTTTATCTCGTTTATAGTTTGATTGCCTCACGAAACGGTATGAAGCGTTTTAGCGGCAATTTTCAAGCCTATTTTTATTTACATATTTTTATTATTCAAATTTGTCATATTTTTTATTAAAAAATTATTTTCGTTTTTTGTAGGGTATATGTTTAAAATAAAAGCAATTCCAAAAATGAATCAACATCTCTACTACTCTGTACAAAACATTTATTTCTGGAAGAAACGCAATTTGGTTTTAGGCCCAAGATGCAATATTATATGTAAAACAATTATCGGAGAAAGCGATACAAGAGAAAAGAAGCGTACAAACGTGCTTCATAGACTTAGAAAAAGCCTTCGATACAATAAAAAGAACAGATATATGGAAGATCCCAAAACCTAATCATAAGTATTATGAGCCTGTGTAATGACACCAGAAATTACGTTCGAACGAGATACGAAGTATTGAAGATGTTTGTACCTAGTAACGGAGTGAGGCAGGGTTCTATACTGAGCCCACTGATAAACACAATAATATTAGAGAATTTACTTTAACAAAACCCTAATCATAAGCAAGAAACAATTTAAAAAGCTATGAAGTAGGTTACTGGGGGATGGAGATGGTAAGAATAACAGAAATATGTTACGCAGATGACTTGTGTTATTCGCTGAAAACGAAAAACTCCTTAATAAAAATCTAGAAACCTACAAACAATTGTTCAAAAAATATAACATTAATATAAACAGACAACAACAAAGCAATGATTATATACAAAGAAGGAATACCCCGTACCATGCAGATAGGAAATAGACAATTACAACAGACAGGAAAATGTGTCTGGGTACAATGATATAGATGAACAATTAGATAACGCAATTACGGCGAGTACTACTAGTACCGGAAAACTTTTCAACAGCGTAAAAACAATCTTCCCACGAAACAAAGATATAACTAAAGAAATTAGAGTGCAACTCTATAAGAACGTAGTTATACCGATATTAACATACAGCTCATATTCATAGACTACAACAGGAGATACAAAGAAACAGATTGCAGCAGCAGAAATGAAATTTCTTCATGAAATTGAAAATGAAACCGGAAGGAAACATGCAGAGAAAAACTGAACATAAAACCCATGGAACAACATATAGAAGAAAACCAACTAAGATGGTTGGCAGATGTGAAAAGGATAGATGGGCAAAGAAGAGTATTTGAAGCCAGAATAATAAATAAGGGAAATAGAGAAAGACCAAGGAAAATCTGGATGGACGAAATTAACAAAGCGGTCGAAACAAGAGGAAACAAACTACAAGTAGTCCTTCGCCAAATAAATGACCGAAAGAAATGGAGAGAATTTTGGAAAAAAGTACCTATGTCAAACGTACCTATGTCTTGCAGCCTTAAAGGATGGGAAAACATGAAGATTAAGTAAAAACGACATTAGGTATTGTGAAAAAAGCAAATAAAAAAAAAGATATCTTAATCAACCAAAAAATTAATTAATAGTGGATATATAATTAGAAAAACAATTAAATCCGGAGCACCGAGAAATCAAAAAATACCAAGACCAAAGAAGGGATAGCCAAATAGAGAGAGAGAAAAATGAAAAACCTTTAAAGTGATAAATAACTGACGATGAATAGAGAAGAATTCAATAAATGCCTAAAACCGTTCCGACACCTGGTAAGATAAGATAAAAACAAAGAAACTGGAACGAAGAAAGGAAAAAGAGCAATTATTGTATTATCGAATCAAATGAATAAAAGATAAATTTATTCGTGAAATTTAAATAAACAAGTGAAATGCCAACCCGTTAACATGCAAAAATTGTACAAAACGAAAGTATCTATCGTTGGCTCTTTTGAAAAAGCATATAACTGTCAAGATGAGCATTCCAAAAATACATTATTGGAACAGTAAAACACTATTTTAATGGATATAAATATCCTCATGAATATAAATTCATATCATTAGAAGATCTGTTACATGTTGGAGATACAGCACCGGAATTGAAATTTTTGGAACTAGAACACTACTTAATAGTAGATCAAATAGTTTTGTTAAAGATAAATTTAGTATTTATGAGATGAAATTCCTGTGACAAAGTAAACGGAATTTTGTTTTTTTTATATTATTATAACCTTTTAGAGTGGGGACGAAATTATTTATATTGTCTAAAGAATATCAATGTTAACAATGTAGAAAAAATTCAGTTTTGTATCTATTTAAAAAAAAATTATTTCTGCACTCTAAGCATGGAAAATAAATAGTTTTCGTAGCTTAGTACGAAAAATAATTGCTAATAAAGGGTTTTGAACAGTAAATCAACGTTTATGTAATTCAAAAATATGTATGCCTTACGTGTAAATATTATATATTAGTGAATATATATATATATATATATATATATATATATATATATATATATATATATTATAAACATTTATGTGATATTATACTTACTTTTATTGTAGATGATTTAAATGTATATGTTTATAATTTAGAATTTTTGTTTTAGTTTGGCTAGCTCAGTTTGTTTTTAATATTTGTTTAATAATTTATTTTAATTAGATTATTCGGGAGCATGAAATCCTTTTTCCCTTTGAGTCCTGGCAATTTATACTGTTGTAATAGTTGAAATAAAAAGAAAACACATTATTTGAAATCAATTTAATTATCAATGCAATATTTATTTGATAAAATAATATGCGACGCCAATGGTTATATTGTACCTATTTATTGATTTTAATAATATCATAAATGCGCATGCGTGGAAACTAGTCATGCGCTTTAACATGAAACGAACAATTATGGTACGTAAGAAACATCTATATTAATACAAACATAGTTTGTTTGATGATGCAGATAGGTAAATGGATTATACAAAACATAAAAGAATTTATATATATATCATAGATATATATGATACAAGTAGCTGTGGGAAGAAATTAGTTATATACATGGATAGAAAAATAGAAATTATATACAGATGGACATGGTTATAACATTATAAAATTTCAATCACCAGATTTCTGCGATTACAAGATGGCGTGATTAGCGTAAGTACATATTTTAATTTATATAAAGTTCGGCCTTTTATTAAATTTAATGATTTATGCAATGAATATACTATATAAAGTCTGTTTCTTTCTTTTTTAGATCGATCATATATTTGCAAAAGTTTGTCAATTTATGAAATTAAGTACTTAATTGGTATTTTAAGTTTTTACACTGTTTATTGGCCAATAAATGATTTAAATACACTGACCTGTTGATCTTGAATTTGGAAGAAAGTCTCTGGATCCCAGGAACACTCCACTGAATCTCCAAAAAACCAAAGTTGTTGAAAATTTCACAGATTATTGTCGGAAAACTTGTTACAATTAACTGTAAGTATTTCTAATATTGTATTTAATCGTTCTTTAGGAGTTTAAATGTCTTAAACCGGGAATATCTTTAAATTTTTAGGAACACTATCCCACACACTCCTCGCTTCTTAACACTAGCTTCTGTTCTCCCTAAGCGTCCCCTCGATTTTCGATTTTTTTAAACAAACAGTCTTTTGTTCTTTTCCAGGTCACTATTCTAAAGTTTATTTATTGATTAACAATTTGTTATGTCATCTTTTATAACCAATAAGATATTGTCTTTTGTAATCAGATAATTGAAACTTCAATCACTTATCAAAACAATTTCATACATACAAATACATTAAAATTGGTTATACTTAGATACACTTACATGGTACAACATTCAATATTATTATTGATAGTATATCCTTGTTACATTCATATCAATTATAAATATAAATTCTCTTATGTTATTTGTCTATATGTCATTATTTGTTTATCTATGAAATCTATTGGATTATATTCTATTCAATATTTATATTTGTTCTTATTCTTAAATTAATGATTATAATGAATTAACTATAGTAATATTTGTTTTCATTTCAGATGAACAGCTGATTAAGTTATGGAAAATATTCTTCGTCTTAGGCAACTTTATTTACATCATTACATTGGTTAGGCAATATCTATATTTTATGTTATCATTGAGGTAATTCCTTATTTATTATATTGTTATTGGCTGTTATTTAATATATCTTTATTTGATATGTTGTTTAAATTAAGAAAAGTGTTTCCTTTTTACTTGTTTTCTTAAATTATGTTATTTTCATATATATATTTCATACTAAAAAACTTAATTTTATAATACTACTTCTCTTATTATCTAAGATATCTGGTTCAATATATATATATATATATATATATATATATATATATATATATTATGATTATGATGAAAAGTTCATTAAATTAATAAATTTTTCGACATGAAGAAGAGTTGTTACCAAGCAATTCTGAATGAACTAAAAACCTTCTGCATACCGAAGAAAACTGAAATATATGAAAGATTTACATTTTATATGAGAATCCATGAAGAACATGAAGAAGGAGAGTTAATTTATCATTTCTATATGGGTCTGAAAAGGTTAGCTCAAACTTGTGAATTTGGCATAAGATATGGAAATGGAATAGAACACATGGATCAAGTAGGTGCCAATCTCTGCAGACAACAGAAGTGCAAGAAGTTGATAGTAGCATAAATTAGTATTGTCCAGAAGAGTTTGTGTTATCAACAATATCCGTAAATGAGATAAAGGACGGTAAAGTGTGGGTTAAAAAGATTCAGGTAGGAGGAGAGAGTATTAATTGTGCTCCAGAATTCTTACAAAAACGAAACCAAGAGAATTTTGGGAATTTACCAGGATGTTTAATATATTTAGATGATTTACTAGTTTATGACGAAACATAAGAACAACATTATGCTATTGTGAGTAGAGTTAAGGATAAGCAAAACAGCTAAATGTGAAATTTAATAACAAAAGATACAGTATACAGTTATTGAATTCAAGTATTTAGGAAACATATTTAGCAAAGAGGGAATGAGGCCAGGTAATAAAAAAGTTGTAGCTATTCAGAACTTGAATTATCGACCAAATAAAAAAGAGCTTCAAAGTATACTTGGTACAATAAATTATTTACGAAGCTTCATTTCTAATTTGTTAAGTATTTCATCTCCATTAAGAGAGCTTTTAAAAAAGAGTGTCATCTTTTCTTGGACAAAACGACATAGTGATGGTTTAAATGAAATTAAACATCTCAACCTTGGCAAATTTTGACGAAAATAAAGAGATATAAACTGAAGCTAGCCAGTTTGGATTGAACTGTTGTTTACTTTAAAAACGTAAACCAGTATTGTCCGTTAGAATGAAAAAAGGAGTATCAGAAATTCCTCCGCCACGTCTCCATAGAATTAAAGTTAAGCTTTTAAAATACGATATAGAGGTGAAATCCAAACCGGAATAAGGAAATGCATATTACTGAACTTCTTTCTTTCTTTAAACGTGTCAACATCATTTAAAGTTTTGCTCCTCAGTTTATTCCCATTACCAATGATCTACCAAGTTAAATTTATAGTTAATCAGTGTTACAAAAACCGACGTATATATTGAACATTTTTAAGTATCTTCAATCGAGTTTTTGTCATTGCGCTGATTGATTGATTTCATTTTTTCGTTTCTTTCCATTAAATAAACTGATAATAGCCAACTCATCAACCGAGTTTCGATAAATTCAGTTTTTGCCTGCCCCTCATTACCAGAGGCGTAGGCAACATTTCATTATGGATATATTGCTGAACACTAAAATAAAACCATAAAGTTGTAATTAACTAAACCATACTAACAAATGCGTTTGATTACAAGGGCAAGAATAAATCAAACAGTTTTTCCTCAACCCACAGAAATCAAAATGTCGCACAATTTTAATATCAACAATCCAACGACTTGCAACAGTTATGTATCAGCCGCTAAGTCAGCACCTAAACCATCTTTCCTAAAAAAGGATCAAGCCATAGTGATGCACGCCGAATATAACCTAAAATTATTTGACTATGTTAAGGCAATAGGTGGTATTATAGACCCCAAACATATTTCTTTTGCTTCGAGGATCTCGAAAAACAGAATTTGCATATATCTAACCAATTCTAATCTTGTTGACGATTTTTTAAAATCCCATCCATCCGTAACCACCAACAATAATGTCATAAACATCCGCAGACTCGTATCTCCGACAAAAAGAATAATCCTCTCGAACATATCTTCTTAAATACCCCATGATCTTGCTGAAAATGCAATAAAAAGCCTTGGTTTACAATTTACCTCCCCTGTCTCGTTTCTGAGAGCTGGTATCCCAGGCGACGAATATTCTCATATATTAAGTTTTAGACGACAAGTCTACGTTCTTTCCCCATCAGACGACTTTGAATTGCAGACTTCATTAATCATCCCTTTTGACGGCAACGAAAACAGAATCTTTCTATCTACGCACAAAATGGAGTGCTTCATTTGCAAGCAACCCGGACACATCGTTACAAATTGCCCAAATCCCCCAACCAACAATATACTGTCGCAATCCAGTCTGACTGAACAAACTGAATAGGTATCCTCAAAAACAGACTCTGCAAACCTAATAGAAAACAACGAAGTAAGTTCAAATGAAGACCCGATAACCACTCAAGAAAACCAGCCTGCTGCTGTTCTGCCTCCAGTCCAAAAACTCGGATATTCCCAGCTTTCATCACATAGTGAAAACTCAAGTGTACCTGCAGAAGTTAACACGGACGATATGCCTCCTCCTCCATTCTCTCCACTCTCCACAGCAGTTCATAAAGCAGCAAAGAAGAAGCGCAAAGTGAGTGTATCTACTGAATCAAAGCTTTCTACATCCATAAAAGATTGTATAGCAAAAACCTACCAGAAAACGCCAGATGCCTTCATACTTCCCATAGAAAACCTTTATGATTTCTTAGAAAATACTTTTAGTAACTCATACTCCATACTCGGAAGCCCTAAAACACACAGACAACATTATCGGCCTAGCCTCAAACCTTTACCTAATTTACCCGGATCTCACAAATAGGTCCATAAAGAACAGAATTACCCGTATATCGAACAGGTTAAAAAAAGCTTAAATCTGACACTGAAGAAACTGAGAGTTTGGATATGTCTAACGAACCAAGTGATGAAGAATATAGTTCCGAAGGCTCACAGCAGTCGCATAAATCGTCATACTAAATTTCTTATTACCATGCCCCTCTCCTTAATACAGTGGAATTGCGACGGTTTTTACCCTCGTTTGGAACGATTACAACAGCTTTCAACTGATTACTCGCCAGACTTCCTTTGTTTACAAGAAACGAATTTTACGAAGTCTCACAACCCTCACTTAAAAAGTTATGTTGGTTATCATTTTATAAGAACTACTCATTTACGTGCTAGTGGTGGATCCACAGTTTTTGTCTCTAATGATATATTTCACCAAAAAATAAATTTAAATACAAACTTAGAAGCAGTTGCCATCGGCGCATGGTGCCCTAATAAAATTGCTATTTTTAGTGTATATGTCCCTTCAAACTACACTGTAAGAGACACAGATATAATGGATCTCATAAGTCAACTACCTATACCATTTATCTTAGTAGGTGACTTTAATGCTCACAACACAATGTGGGATCAGAACGTACGTTTGCCTGTGGCAAAATGATTGAAACCGTAATTAACAATAGTAACATTAATCTACTGAATACTGGCAGCAGCACATATTTTCATGTACAATCGGGATCCTTCTCCTCAATAGACCTCAGCATTTCAGATCCAGGAACAGCACCCTTGATAGCCTCTACGGTAGCAATCACTTTCCTATCCTAATTTCAGACAACAACCAAAACAAGTTAACATTAAAGGAAAGTGGAAAATAGCAAAAACAGACTGGAAACTTTACAGCCAAGCGCTGAAGGAGAATACAGATATTATCAATTATTCGAATGATGTAGACGAAGCTGTTGACCAATTGACTAACTCCATAATTTCTGCAGCCAATAAATGTATAGGAAAGTACTACGTCAACCCTCCAAAACGAACCGTTCCCAGGTGGAATGAATCCTATAACAATGCAGTAAAGGAGTACAATAAGATGCTTAATAAATACCGAAGAACCAGAAATGATTCAGACTTGATAATCCTCAAAATAATGAGAGCAAAATCCAAAAGGGTTTTTAAACAAAGTAAACGAGAGTCGTGGAATAAATCCACAAGCACTATAACCTCTGAAATCTCTCCTTCTCAAATCTGGACCAAAATAAGACATATGAAAGGAAAAAACACTAATTTTAAAATACCTGGCTTAACCCACGAGGGTGAAGGAATTACCAATGATCAACAAATTGCTAATATCCTTGCCCAACACTTTCTAAATAAAACCAAATCCAACCCCGAACCTCCAAACTCACCAAATAACTCACATCCTGAACAAATCTTTTACAACTGTCACCCACTCAATTTTCTTTCCACCTTTTCCGAATTAAATTTAGTCCTACCTTCACTGAAGAACACAGCTGCAGGACCGGACGATATCCCTATGATCCTTCTAAAACACCTACATTCAGCAACAAAAACCAAATTGCTCGAGCTTTACAACAAAATATGATTCAGTCAACAATTTCCGGCTCAATGAAAAGAATCAATTATTATACCAATCAAAAAGGACGACTCGAATACTAATTTTCCAAGCTCCTTTAGGCCAATCTCTCTTACCTGTGTAACGAAATAGTAATACTCTAACTTGTATTATTAGAAATTAAAGTGTTATAACGTGTATACCTCTAATTAAATCTAGACTCTTATTTTTACACTCTGTCATCAATCTAATAATCGCTGTCACCAGTTGTAATGTAATCTTTAATTCCAGATATGTAAGATATCTTGATCAAAATACCAAAAGAGCATCCCTACCTTTTCCTTGGTCACTCTGTATTGATCCCGTCCTTCGATTCCACCAAATTCTGCCTCCAGTGCGCGGCTGAGCGTGTAAGGCAATCCAGTCGGATTGGTTTTTGCTAGGTTCGCCTGGTCTTAAAACGGATGAATCTTCCTTTGCCAGGACAGGGTTTGTCCTCCTCGCCTCGGTCACACGTCCACGATTGTTACACTTCCAGAAGGGGAAATTTTGGAGTAGGGGTTATAGGAAAATAAATGTAGAACCTCCACGTCATACAAAAAATATATATAATAAAATAATCTCACAAAATCCTCATATACAGCTATACATATGTATACTTAAACCTAAACTACAATCCCGTATGGCCAAATTAATCCCAATTCCCTGGTATAACTCTACCTATACATATATTTATTTATAATTGGTTTATTATTACCTACCCCTGTATATCCTACAATTATAAAAAAAACCAAATTTATGAACAGAGTTCTAGTTTGTTCGGTGGTGCGGCAAAACTAGCCCTCTTATCGGCTTGGTCTATTTATTAAAAAAATGCGTGAAAGGCGTATGTTTGCTATATCCGTTTCTCAATCCTTCTATTCTCCGGTGTCGAGAAAAATAAATAATTATTACGTGTAAATACCTTTATATGCAACAATGATTCATTTTTCGTCGTTCAGGTCGTCATTGACCTTCAGGGAACGAAAGTGAAATTTTTTTGTTCTATGAAGAAAAATTCTGATGAGCTAAGGAAAACAATTCAAATTATTTATCGACACTGGCGTTACAAGTTGCGAAATTCCTCAGTAATATAATTACCTACGATAAATTTATGCATTTACACTGGCAAAATAAGAAAGAGTTTTAATTTATAATTTACGGCTGAACAAAAGACTGATAACAATATTTCTCTATAATAAATTTGACTTATCAGCGCAATTTCGCTGAAACCCGCGAAAATATGAAAAACATACGCTCCGGCCTTTGTGTTACCAAATACCAAAATAAACCTCGCCTAACTTTCTATCTCTTTCCTGCCTTCGAGGTGGAAGAGAATATGTGGCCCAACAAATGATAACTCCTACTTAACAAAATGAAACCTAACTTGTGTCAAGTTGGCGAACTCGGCAAAATCTTAATTATTCCAGTATACACGGTAAATTATATATTTGTCAGGACGAAAAACTTAATCTGAGAGTGAACAGCTATGTCCCGTCTCTTTGAAAAAATCAACAATCAACAAAAAAATCTAATAATTATATTTGCTATCGCTACACCTTGTATTGCAATTGACATATACACCCAAGTTTAAAATCCAGCTCGATCAACAACGAGTAAATATATCACTAGTAAAATTTATCCCAATCTGAATTTAATTCAAAAACTTACTGCTTGTCAAACGTCCTCCGTCTCGCCGGGAATTTTCTTGATTTTTTTCTATCTGCTGGTTCACCGCGAGTCGTGCCAATAAACGGAATCGTGATATGTCGAAAGGCAATTTAGCGTAGATGGTAAGTCTACCGTATGTGTATCGGAAATGGAGAGAGTTTTCACCGTCGAGGAATAATCTCAGTATCCCTATCACCTCCTAACACAACGGAGAGAATTTTTACCACTCGTACCGCTAACACTAAAAAACACTAGTACCGTTTACCGTGGCAGGGGAAAAACCTTTCCCTGTCACCACCTGTCAAATATGTACTATATGCCGACGACCTCTCTCTACTGCCAAGGTAAAGTCACTACTAGTACTCGTACTTTTCTTCAGAAGGCTCTAGATAACATCCACAATTGGTCTCTCAAATCTGGTTCCCACTTTTCAGCAAACAAGTCTAAAGTAATCCAGTTCAGCAAAAGACTCAATCCTCTTCATCCACAACGAAAACTCAATGGCGACTTGCTACAAGTAGTTGATCAACATAAATTCCTAGAAGTAACAGTTGAAAAAAAGATCACATGGAGGCAACATATCCAAGAAACTAAAGCCAATTGTCTAAATAGGATTAACATCTTAAAATCATTAGCACATCACCAATGGGGAGCAGAAGAGGAAATATTAATAAAAATTTACAGATCACTGGTCCGCTCCAAACTAGATTATGGAAGTATCCTCTATATGAGCGCCTGCAAATCGTATTTCAAATCTCTTGATACTATCCAAACATCAGCATTACGAATATCTCTAGTCGCTTTTAGATCCAGTCCCACCAAAAGCATCTACATTGAATCTTCTGAACCACATCTTTTCATACGACGAGAATGCGAACTATTATCCTATTTTTCAAGAATATCCGCCTATCCACAAAACCCAGTGTTTAAATTAATTGATTCTATACAACCAGCACCTGAAAACAAACCCAAAACATCGCTCTCACCTCCACAAATTCTATTCCCTATTTCAAGAAACATTAATCTTAGGGATACAACTCCCATAAAAATTTCTAATACTCCTCCATGAACCAAAAAACCGCCACTACTGAATACAAGCCTAAGCAACTACAACAAGTACGAAACGCCTAACATAGTCCTAAGATAAATATTCAGTGAACTGATAAATAACCAGCAGTTTGACAAAATCCTATACACTGATGTCTCCAAAGAAGTCAATTGTACCGGATGTGCTGTTACTACAGTAGATACAACAATAGCAACATACAAACTTCCTGACGTATGTAGTATACATACAGCCGAACTATATGGAATACTACAAGCCTTGAGGACTCCAACACAGGATAACAGCAAACTTGCCATATGTACCGACTCCCTTTCATCATTATACTCCATCAAACACAACCGTTCACAACATTCCTTAGTCCATGATATCCTCGACACCTGCCACGGCCATCACACTAAAGGTATAGTTGTGAAAATCATCTGGATCCCTTCTCATGTAGGAATCACAGGCAACGAACGTGCAGACCCAGCAGCGAAACAAACTTGTTCAGCCGACTTGCCAGTAGTGAAAATCCAACTTCATTAAGATTTAAAATCAGCAGCTCGACATATTATGACTCAAACAGGGCAAACACATTGGAATACATGTAACACAAAACTCCGTACAATACAACCAACAGTTACCGTCCAGAAGATGCCTCCCATGACAAGAAAAGACAAAAGTCTCATAAGAAGACGCAGAATAGGTCACTCACGGCTAACCCATGGTTACCTGATGTTTACAGAGAATCCCCCTATCTGTGAATCCTGTGATAATGTAAGACTTACAATAGAGCATATTCTTACAGATTGCAAACACTACTACTCGTCGCAAACACAAGCTCAGTGGAACACTCAAAAACATCCTCGGACAACCTAACCAGTTTAGTGCTGTGATTCAGTTCCTCGAAGACTGTCAACTGTTTAATCTAATTTGATTTCTATATGTAACTAAATGTATCACAGGTCCCGTGTCAGTGGCCGCTGGATGCCGAGACACGTTAATTTTAATAAAAAAAAATCTGAAGACGACAAATTTATTACCGAAATAGTTCATTCGATCAACATGACTGATGAGAAAAAACACTGCTTCATTGAGAAAACCCGCAAGGACCTAGGGTTTCAAAGAGTAAAGATGTATTGTGTATCGCACCTTAACGAGTACTCGCTATTATCACAATTAACCAATACACAGACAGTATTCTATGTATTACTGTCACAACAACGATAGTAGCGAGAATCCGTAAGGTGCGGGGTGCGGTAAGGTCAAAAATTAGCCCCCTGATGATGTAGGAAGGTATTAACACATTAAGACATGAGTTATATGAAATTGATGACTTAATATTTTATAAAGAAGGAATCATTGCGTGATGAAATTTGAAAATTTTCAGATGATAACCATTTTGGAGTTTGTAAAACTCAACAACGGGCGATACAAATATTATACTGGCCTCATGTAAATTCTGGTACTGAAAAGTATATCAAAAAATGCGCCGTATGTGAGAAATTCAGTAAAAATAATATTGATGAACCCTTGATTTTGAGAGATTTTCCAGGACGCCCATTTGAAATAATAGCAAGTGATTTTTTTTTATTACGGTGCAAAAACATCTCTCGTATTAGTGTTTTAAATGAAACTCACGGTTTCTAGTTAACTCCACAATATAAAAAAAGTTATTGAAAATTCTAAAAAATTGACAATCGTTTCGATAAATCAATTGATTCATCGAAACAATTGTCAATTTTTTAGAATTTTCAATAACTTTTATTATATTGTGGAATTAACTAGAAACCGTGAGTTTCATATAAAAACACTATTATGAGCAGATTCGACGAAGTAAGGGTCGAGACAGTTAATTTCATCTCTCGTATTAGTGGATTATTTTTCTAAATGGCTTGAGTTTATATATATTAAAGATAAGACTGCTGAAACTGTAGTAAGTCCATCCAAATCATTTTTCTCTAGATTTGGGATTCCAGCGAAAGTAATGTCTGGCAACATGCCTTTCCATTCGCAGTTTTGTAAAGAATTTGCTAGGTCCTGGAACATTCAGTTTTATAGTTCAAGCCCCAGATACCCTCGATCTAACGGGCTAGCAGAAAGGGCAGTATATACATCGAAAAACATGTTGAGGAAGTGTAATGATTTACGGGCAGCACTCTTAGAATATAGGAACACCCCAGTAAAAATTTGAGGACAAAATTACCTACCTCAGAGCTATTGGTTCCCACAGACATTGACTATTCTCACGAGAAAAATACACTTGAAGAAAAGAGAAGATTGTATAACAGATATTATGATAGGAATAGCAAATAGAACAGAAATTTTCTTTCTCGACCCCCTCTCTGTGGAATCTACTCATATTACTGTTTCTAAATAATTCCACAATATATTGAAAAAATGTTAAAAATTCTTAGATTTTGACAATTATTTCGATATTAAATATCATCATCAGAAAGATAGTAATTACATTTCATTTGATACCTACCTGATGCTTAATAATGGTTTTTGGCTAGACCAAGAAGTGACGAAGAAGATATAATATTGCAAATATTAAAGCTTAGATATTATTAGCCTATGAGGATATCCTGGATATATTTTTCCTAGTTATGGTCAGTATAACTGTGCAATGATATAGAAAACAAGGAAAACTATCTGCTGATATTTACAATTATCACTTATGAAGTCAGTTTAAATGTGGAGAACTCCCTAGATTTACCTGTTCATTGATAACTTCGTCTTCGTCTTAATTTCTAATTCTTCAAGGAAATTCAGTTCTTGTTTCTTATCAGAAATATGTAGTACTTATAGTTCTGTGTTAGGTGTCAAGTATAGTCTATATAGAAAGGACAAGGAGTAATAAATCATTCATTTAAGTAGATTTCATAGACGTACCAAAATATATTTTAAGAGGGTATACCGTAAGGTACATTTTGTATTGAACGAATGAGTTGCAGCTATGCTAAAGAATATACGATTTAGGTTAGAGGTAACGGGATGTACTAATTTTAATAAAAAAAAGTGATAGAGATACATAAATTTTAGTAAGTTTGATAAAGAAAGGCAACACAGTTTATTCCGGAGTATCCGAACTCTGCCACAAAATGCAGGTAGTCATTACGTGTTGTTCGAACTCTGCCAATGTTTAAAATTTTGTAGATTAACTACCAAACCAGTAGGGGTCTAATAGCCTAATCCGATTTAACAATTTACCTTGAACTTTAGGTACTCAAATTCAATATAAGAAAATATTAATAACATACATATATTTTCAACGTATATTTACCACTTCTAAAAAATTACATCTACATTACAATACAATATATTCAATATACATAAACATATAAAAAAACAAAAAATTAAACGTGTGGAAGATTTTTACATGCAACCGTTTTCACAAACATAAAGCGAGAAATAACATTTTTCCTATATTGATCCAAATGATCATTAATGAAATTAATTTTAACATTAATAGTTTTTTTGGTTTTTCTCTGGCCTAATAACTCTAATAGGATTAAACTAAATGGTTGCGGCACAGTTCGAACATTTCAGTAATCCTCAAATTGATACAAGTCAGGTAAAATTTTATTTTGTGGCAGAGTTCGGATATGCCCGTTTATTCATAATATTTTTTATTTGTATTACTCCTATATGTAGTGTTTGGGGAATTTTTCTCAGAAATTTTAAATGGCAAGTGGCCTACTGTAATCGGCTTTATACGATTACACCTATTTACAGATTATTCGATTATTGAGAGGGATTTTCCAAACAACCCAGTTTTCTTAGAAACATTATCGGGAATATTATTTTAAAAGAAAGTAGGTACATTAAATCAGTACTTAGTATTAGTTCTTTGAGTAAAATTGTATGAAGTTGTATGGTTGTCATAATATTGTAAACAGTTGGAATATATTTAAAACATTTGTTGAATGTTAATTGTGCAAGTACCAAACAATGTCGATAAGCCAAGGACCATCTAAACGACCAAAAACAGGTCCATTATCTTTAAATGAAAAAACTCTGATATTGAATTGTTATATATCATTGAAAAACAAGGATCCAAGTGCAAGTGTTGATGATATTGTGGAATTAACGGCTGCTATGTTGTGTGTTGCTAAATCAACAATTTATAGATTACTGAAAGAAAGCAAGAATGGAACTCTTCAACCCCCTAAAACTCCTTCAGGCCGAAAACCAATTGAGATCGATGAGTCATTAAAACAAAGACTAAGGCGTAAAGTCCATGGATTTTACTTACGAAAGGAAATTCCAACACTTGACAAAATTATGACATCAGTGCAAGAAGATACGGATTATCCAAAATTCTCCAGAATGACATTATGCAAACTTTTGAAAGATGTGGGTTTCAGATATACAAAACATAATAGAAAATCTCTCTTGATAGATAAACCAGAAATAGTTTTTTGGAGAAGAGACTATTTAAGAAGCATTCGACATGCCAGAGAACAAAATTTGAAAATCTTCTACTTAGACGAAACATGGATAAATGCTGGATATACAGTTTCCAAATCTTGGCAAGATGAAAACATTAAAAGCGGAAGGCAGGCATTCGTGGAAGGTTTGTCGTTAGGTTTGCAGCCACCATCTGGAAAAGGAAAAAGACTTATCATTGTCCATGTTGGAAGTTCTGAAGGTTTTGTTAATGGTGGATTATTAACTTTTATTTCAAAACGCACGGGGGACTATCACGAAGATATGAATGGGGATGTCTTCGAGGAATGGTTTGTTCAAATGTTGGATCTGATTCCAAAAGGGGCTGTTATTGTTATGGACAACGCAAGTTACCATTCACGGTTACGAGAAGCATTGCCCACAAGTCGTTGGCGTAAAGCAGAGCTTTTGGAGTGGCTTATTTCGAAAAATATTAAGTTTCCAAAAGATCCACTAAGGAAAGAACTTTACAGAATTGCAAAAATGAACAAGAATAAATACATAACCTACATTGTAGAAGAAATGGCTTCTTCTCGTGGTATATCAGTTCTTCGACTTCCCCCTTATCATTGTGAACTTAATCCCATAGAATTAATATGGGCTCAGGTAAAGGGGGAAGTTGGAAAAAAAATACTACTTTTAAATAAACGATGTTGTGAAATTGTTTGAGAGTGCTGTAAGTCATGTGAGTAAGGAAAATTGGACAAACTGTATCGAGCATGTTATCAAAGTAGAGGCAAATATGTGGAAAATTGACAATATTTGTGATGATTTAATCGACCCTATTATTATTAATGTCAACAACGATTCTTCCTCTTCCGAGTCGGATATAGAATAAAATGTAAGTTATAAATGTATTCCAATAATTATTTCTTTTCATTTTTTATTATATTATAATTTAAAACGTATTTTTTTCCCGAAATACACACCACTGCATTGCGTTATTGCTTATCTGCTAATCCTTTAACAATGAATAAACCCTCAACTTTGCTACAACTGAAGCAAATACGGGGTCGATCTACCTGGTTTTTAGATTTACGGAAGAAATGTAATTTAAAGTAAGAGATTTATCAAAAATTTCATGGTGCTCCCTGTAAAGGTTTTGCATACTTAATTAGGGTTTATTACTCTTCGTACTTTTTGTACATACTAAAGATGTTTTGCGTAGGAGGATTACTCTGGTGGTTTTAATGTGTATGCTCGTAAGTGATCACTGTATCAGATTTCGATTTCTGAAAATTTGTCCCAAATAGACAGCATTGCATTCTGGACATTTAAGTTTATATATACCAGACTTATTTAATGAGGAATTTTTTGTTATCACATTGTTTTAAAAGAAATTGTTGTATTTGTTGCTAAAGATATTATATTTGACATATTACTAGAAATATTACTTACATACGTGATGGCTTTGTAATTTTTTATTTCTTCAGTTTGTTTAGAAAATATTAGTTGTATTATGAATTATTGGATCTTTCAATTATGTAAGACATTACGTTCCAAACATGTCAGAATATATGAATCCATTATGTGAACTATTGAAACTCAATGTGGAATATGGTAGTGGTTGCCAAAACATCAACAGGTTTTTGAGAAATTATAAAAAATATTATAAAATCACCAGCTTTAGTTCCATTTGGTGCAAAGAAGAAAATCATTATACTGAGCGATGCCTCTAAAAACAGTTTAGGTTGTTGTATGTTTCAAGAGAATGGAAACGTTCTCAAATTGGTAGCTTGCGCATCTCGTACCATGAACGACCACGAAGTCAATTACAGCCAAACCGAAAAGGAATTACTAGCAATATATTTTAGTACTCAAAAATTCCACAATTTCATTTATCGTGCAAATGTAGATGTCCAAACTGACCACAAGCCGATAACGGCCATAATGAAGAAACCCATATGCAAAATCGGATCGGTACGCCTACAACTATTGAGGTTGAAGTTATTGAAGTATAATTTAAATGTTTACTATGTCTCTGCAAAATATGTGCATTTCGCTGATATGTTGTCTAGAGCATAGGTTCTCAACCGGTGGTACGCGGGGACATTTCAGGTGGTACGCAATCATATATTAATAATAACAATAAAAACTGTTGAATGCGAATAAAATAAGTCACAGTTACGATGCAACATTTCCTCGTTAAGAATACAATTCCTCCATCTGTGTTTTACATAGAATAGTGGCAGTTTGACGCTGACCTTGAGGCTACACAAACAACCCGAGTGAATCCCACACCGACAGTTTTGTTTTGACAGTGGCATGAGCTGTGTTACTTTCTCACCCAGTAGTTTCATTCAGATGCCAATGTTAGCTGTTTTTTTATTGTGTTCCGTGAAGTTCAGTTTTAGTTTTTAGTAGTAATTCAGCATTAGTTTTTAGTGGACATAATGAAGCGATATTTGACTAACCTCTCCACCTCTAAGGACAGTCAAAAGAAGATTAAACCTCAGCCAAATCGTAAGTACGATGCAACTTATTTACAGTTAGGATTTATAGTAAAACCTGGCACAGAAAATAACGATCATCCTATTCCACAATGTGTTGTATGCTCAGAAACACTTTCAAATAAGAGCATGAAGCCTTCCTTACTAAAGCGGCACCAGACTACTAAGTATCCCGATTTGGTTGACAAACCTATTGAATTTTTTCAAAGAAAATCTGAATTGTGTAAGAGAGAAAATCAGTGCATGGCAAAATTTGTAAATATAGACAAAAAACTAGTCAAAGCATCGTACCTTGCCAGTTATAGAATAGCTAAAGAAGGGAAGCCTCATACAATTGGCGAGACACTTTTACTTCCGGTCGCTAAGGATATGGTCGAGGCAGTATTAGGCGAAAAGGCAGCAAAGGAGATCGAGAAAATTCCGTTGTCGAATGACACAGTAAAGAGGCGAATTGTGGAGATGTCCTCGAGTATTGAAGAACAGCTTTTACTTCAACTGCGCGAATGTAAATATTTTGCACTGCAAGTAGACGAGAGCACAGACATAACAAATATGGCGCAGCTTCTTGTATTTATACGTTTTGATTATCAAAGTGAAGTAAAGGAAGAATTTTTATTTTGCAAACCTCTTGAATCAAACACTAAAGCTGAGGACATATTTAATGTCATAAATGAGTACGTTATAAAAGCGAGAATATCATGGTCTAAATGTGTTGGTTTGTGCACGGGCGGAGCAAAAGCTATGTCGGGTCATTTAAGTGGATTAGGAGCAAGAATAAAAAAAGTTGCTCCAGAATGCCAAAGTACTCACTGCGTTATTCACCGAGAAGCTTTGGCTTCTAAGGTTATGCCTGCCAACCTTAAGTCTGTTTTAATGGATAGCGTAAAGGTCATTAATTTTATTAAGGCCAGGGCTCTTAATTCACGGCTTTTCTCTTTAATGTCTGAAGATATGGGTGCAAAATATCAAACTCTCCTCCTACATACCGAGGTTAGATGGTTGTCACGAGGCAAGACCCTAACTCGTCTATTTAAACTGGGGTCAGAAGTCTTTAGGTTTTTAAGTGAACAAAATCATGACATGAAACACTTGTTCAATGATGAAGAATGGCTATCACGATTGGCGTATTTGGCTGATATTTTTGATAGGCTTAATACCTTGAACATGGGACTTCAAGGGTCAAGTACAACAGTGTTCACTACCAACGATAAAATATCATCCTTCAAGAAAAAGTTGGTTCTGTTTCGCTCTCAAGCACAGGACCAGGATTTCTCTGCATCCCCTACTCTTGCTGCATTTTTGGAAGAAAATGATATTTCTCTGAAGCCAGAAGTGACTGATGATATCACTAGTCATATGGAAGCCCTTCAAACGAGTTTTGATAAATATTTTAATCAAGATTTTTCTAAATATGAGTGGATTAGAAATCCATTTTCAGGGAAATTTCCTAGTGGTCCTAGTCACTCAAAAGAGTGTTTCATCGACCTTATACGTGACAGCTTAATGAAAGATGCGTTTAAAGAAAAATCTTTAATAGAATTTTGGATGGGGACAAAAACTGAATATCCATCAGTGTTCGAACAAGCGATAATCTTTTTAATTCCATTCGTAACCTCGTACTTATGTGAATCGGGCTTTTCAGAGCTGCTGTTCATCAAAAATAAATACCGAAACCGCATTAGTGTTGAAGAGGACTTGAGAATCAATTTAAGTTCAATCGACCCAGATATTGAAAATTTGATCAAGAACAAACAACAACAACAAGCTCATTAGGATCTGTTTATATTTAAATGACTGTGTTCAATTAACTAATTCAAGATTGTTTTTAATGTATGATACATTTTATTTTGTAAATACATACATACAGTTGTAGAATGCATTTTTATTTTCCTAAACCTGACCAAATTTAAATTATATATAACTATATATTATATATAAATAAATAAAAATATATATAAATATAAGGTGGTACGTCAAAATCTCTGAAAATTTCTAGTGGTACGTGGTTACTAAAAGGTTGAGAACCCCTGGTCTAGAGCAAATGATCACGATTTTGAAATGTCAGAGATGGTACATGGTGTATCAGTACATTTACCCATGTCAGAGGAGAAGAAATTAACTTTCAAAAAAGAAACTGCTAAGGATAAAATATTGAAGAAAATCACAGATTTCAGATTTATACTATAATGAATGGCCAAAAATAAGTCCGATTCCATCATCATGTAAACCATATTAATTGCACCTCATGAAATGACATATATGTTGAAGCTGGTCTAATATTCATCGGTGATAAAATAATTGTTCGAAGCAGTTTAAAAAATTTTTTATTAAATCTCATACATAAAGAATATTTAGGTATAAATAAAACCTTACATAAAACGAGACAATTATTCTTCTGGCCTAACATGACATACGATATCACAACATTTATAAAGAAATGCCGGACATGTGAGAGATACATGCCAAATAATCGAAAAGAACCATTACTACCTCATTCCGTGCCAAAGCTTCGGTACAAAAGTAGGTGCAGACATATTAGAATTTGTATCCAAATCATATTTAATTTTGATAAATAATTTCTCTCATTGGGTTGAGATATCCCCAATGAAAAACAAAACTTCAGAATCCGTCATAAATGCCATGGCAGAAAGTATTCACAAAATTTGGATACCCTCAGTATTTTGACAGCCGACAGCATACCGTTTCTTTCGCTGAAGGGTAGAGATTATTATAAAAATAAAGACAATACAATTTCAACGTGTACTCCACACCATCATCAAAGTAATGGGTTATCTGAGAAAGCTGTCAGCATAGGGAAACAAATATTAAGAAAAAGTTTATTTGAAAAAACTGACTTTACAGACTTACTTCTTGAATATAACAATACACCTTTAGTCAATCTCAAAGCCAACCCTGCCCAAATTTTTCAGAATAGGACCCTTCGAACACAACTACCTAAGACCGAAAATAAATTGGAACCTGAAATACAAAACCACATATTTAAAGTCTCAAACGAACAAAAAGAGAAAATGAAGAGATATTATGATAAGACAAATCCCAAACCATTAATTAACTAGGAAAAAAGGCAAAGAGTAGTAGTTAAAAGTAACCAAGACAAAATATGGCAGAATATAGAAAAGGCTAGTGAACCAAGATCATACTGGCTATGCAAAGAAAGTAATAATAAAATAGTCAGGCGCAACACCAGTCAATTAAAACCATCTATAACAAAATCCGAATATCCCATTTCAGAACCTATCTAATCAAATATAAAATGTTAATGATAAAAAGTCGATAGCTAACAATGGCAATGTTAGTGACATAAGGAACTTATTTGACCCGATAAATGACCAATTAATACTACCCGATAATAGAACAGATCCTGACCTAAATACTTCGACTTCATCAAATCTACGATCCCGATTTGGTCGAAATATTAAGCCCCCAACTAAGCTCAATCTTTAAGGGGAAGGTGTTGTATATCCAAAAGAACATAGATCTTTGTAGAACGTACCCATACAGGTCACGTCACCTGTCATACATACATAGTATATAGACCGAAAAAGCTATGACGTCATAAACATATCCGCTGACAGTTACTGAGGGAAAACAAATATTTATTTCCGTTCATTTTACGTTTGTAATATGCTTAAACATGGCTATTGTTAATTTGTCGAGCATTGCGGAGCAGATTTGTAATGAAATTAAAGTGTTAAAGAAGTGTGGAGATAGTTTAAACAGTGGATATGTCGTAGATATGGAGTATATCATGGAAGTTTAGGAGCGAAACAATAAGGCATAATTACTTGATAGTCACTGCAGTGCCACTTTACAAATGAAAAAACGAATAAACTTTTAAAATATTACAACGGTCAAGGCAAGACAAAAGTTAAATAATTGATTTGTTTTCCCTCAGTAACTGTCAGCGGCCATGTTCTGACGTCACACTTTTTCGGTCTATAGTAATCTTGTTTGTACAATAGACATGTCAAATGCTTTTGATTAATAAAATTAAAAGTTTAGTATTGTTTTATATTTTACAGTCTATCCTCTCAAATAATTATTATACAAAACTAAACACTTATAACTTTAGAGTGGGAAACTTTTCTACCACTTTATTTTGTGCAGTGTTGCGATAAACGGTTTCTAAGTCACAAATAACCTCTATCAAGCTGAAAACTGGAAGAAAAAGATGAAATAGAACAAAAAGTGAAAGCACAAACTAGAGTAATTTGATGTCGTGACTGAATCCCCTTCAGCAATCAGAGAACTGAAACACAAATATGAAATATTTGATGCGGAAAGTAAAGTGGTTTGCTCTCATGACTCAAGGCCTAATCTAAAGCATCAGATTTTAACTGTACAGCTTCTTTTCAAGCGTGAGCTGCGCAGATGAAGAAATAATACCGCACTACGCCGGACTGAAACAACAGAAACTTAAGGGAGCTATTAACGTAACTGCATACTTGAACGGTATACAAGCACAAGTCGGTTTGCGCAAGTATAAATGAACGTGTCTAGGAGGAAACTTTAACATGTATTGTGGCTGTACAAGTGACTTGAAGAAAACTATACGGTATACTTATGCAAGTAGAAGTTGCGCAGGCGACACTGAGCGAGTGTAGCGTATACCGTACGTACTAACCTGCAGAAGTGAGTGGGACACAGTGAGATGTGGACCGATAAAAAAAAGGGAATCGAGAAGATACTTCAGGATATAATTGAAATTTGCACTTGCACTTGTGCCGTGTAGCGGCGGAGCTCCCATTCAAGTATACTTGTACAATAAATATGTGCATGTATATCGTTCAAGTATACAGTTACATAAATAGCCGCCTTAACAGAAACACATGCACACTCCACAGAGAAATGATTACACTAAACGCTTTCGTCACCCTTTCTTGTATTTTTGCCAAAGAAATTAACGTAACGACATAAATTCAAATATATTATTCAGTATTTCACGACTTTGTGCAGATAACATCTTATGTTTTACAAGAGATTCAATTTCCATATTGAAAATTAAAAAAACTATTGCACAGACTGTACTACTATGACGAACATTGAAGATAACCGTACGACGTTCTGTTTAACACAGGTAGTTCGGTAGGTTCCTTGATGACTCGCACCTGTTACCAATGCGCAAACAAATCTCAGTGACAAATCTTCTGCGCATCTTGAATTTTTTTCCCAGGAGTGGATGTGAGTGAGAGAAATGATTGAAACAGTAAAATTGGCAGAGTGATATAACTGCTTCTGAAAGCAATAAACTGTGTCAGAGTTGAGATGGAATTTGCCAAGTAGTATATATACATCCGTTCTGGAAAAAGCGTGGTTACTATTATTGACCTTTTGGTATAAAAAATTATTTAATTTCGTAATGTAATACCTGTATTGTAACGTGGACGTGAAAAACCTTTTATAACACTTTCTCCTGCATTATTTTACTATAAATGGTTTGTGAGTCAACGATAACTTTTAACAATCAGAAAACTGGTACAAGAAGATAAAATATGGCAACAACTTGAAGCACAAAATGAAGTAGTTTGATCTCATAACTCAAAGTGTTACTTAGAAGATGAGATTTTAACTGCATCTAAAAGAGGGGGTTAAACCCATCTTCCATAGAGATCATGAGATGGCGTATGCAATTAAACCAAAAGTGGAAGCAGAACTTACTAAGATGGTAGAGATGGGTATTTTGTCAAGTCAATTTTAGTAATTGGGGGAGCCCTATAGTGATCGTACCTGAAAAAGGTTCAGATGAAATTCGAATTTGTATTGACTTTAAAAAAACTTTAAATACTATTATAGATGGTGAATATGGTGTCTTACTATTACCAAATGATATGTATGCAAGTTTAGCAAATAGTAGTTATTTTACAGTCATTGATTTGAAGGGAGCATATCAATAGTTAGAAATAGAGGAAGAATCAAAAGAAATGTTTACAATTAATACACACTTGGGTTTGTTCAGATATAATAGGTTAACTTATGAAGTGAAGTATGCGCCAGGAGAGTTTCAGTCCATCATGGACACTATACTATCGGGTCTTTTGAAGACAAAATGTTATTTGGATGACATACTAGTTACTGGCGCTACTCTTGAAAAATGTCATTCCAATGTCATAAATGTGTTAAATAGATTACTCAAATATAATGTCAAGGTAAATGAACAGAAGTGTAAATTCTACAAAACAAATGTTGACTTCTTAGGGCATGTAATTGATTCAGAAGGTATTCATCCAACAAAAGAAAACATCTTTTGTATTGAAAAAGCAGTTATACCACAAAATGTAACACAATTAAAGTCAAATCTTGGTATTCTCAACGAATATAGGAATTGTATTAGTATGTTATCTTCTAAGCTTAAACCTTTATATAATGTATGTGAATTAGGTCAAAAATTTCAATGGTCTGAGGAAGCTGAGAAAGCCTTCCAGGACAGTAAAAAGCTACTCACATCAAGTGAGGTACTAACATATTATAACCCTCTTCTGCCGATTTACATCACATGTGATGCAAGTGAATATGGCGTTGGTGCAGTTTTAAGCCATAAAATAGGTGACAACTTAAAACCAGTACTTTTCGCATCAAGTACATTGTCACCTGCAGAACAAAAATACTCAAATTTAGAAAGAGAGGGACTTTCCATAATATTTGCGTTGAAGAAGTTTCACAAGTTTATATATATGGTCGTACATTTGTACTGGTGACTGACCATCAACCTTCACAATTTATATTTGCTAAAAACAAAAGCTATTCCACTCACTGCGGCAGCACGAATAACACGGTGGGCTATTAACTTGTCAGGCTATGATTATGATATTCAATATAATAAAGGACAATTAATTGCAAACGCTGTTGGACTGTCACGAGTGCCTATGCCAGCAGAATCCGATATTTCTAATGGTCTATATTCTTTTAATGCAGTAAATAATACTCCATTAAATTTTGAACATGTCATTAGCGCCACAAAAAAAGATGTAAGTACTCTAACTCAAAATAATAGTTTTACATTGTCAAGATGGCCTGGATCAGTGGCTGACCCTCTATTAAAGCCCTTTTTCAAAAAAAGGCATGAATTGTCAGTTGAAAATCAGTGTTTATTAGTAGGCAACAAAATAGTGATCCCAGATTCTTAACATAAAGAAATTCTAGCCTTATTTCATGATCAACATTTGGGAGTAGTGCGAACCAAAATGTTAATTAGGTCCTATTGTTGGTGGCCAGGTAGAACTTACGACATAGAAAAGTTCATTAGTTGCTGCGATATACACCAAGAAACGCAAAAATTTTGCAGCCGCAGTACTTTGTTACCATGGCCAACAGCTTTCCTTCATAAACATAACCATAGTTTTTTAATTATTGTAGACAACAAATATAAATGGATTGAGGTTAAATTGATGGATAAAGGTACACATACTTCTGAAACTATTACAAAATTAAAGGATGTATTTTCTGCAATTGGTTTACCAGTTGAGATTGTATCAGATAATGGATCACCATTTAACTCAGTTGAATTCATTCAATTTTGTAAAGGCAATGGTATCATACCAATGAAATATCCACCATATCACCCAGAAAGTAACGATATCGCAAACTGTTAAAAAAATACTCGAAAGAGCTTTATTTTTTCATAAGGGGAAAGTAATAACAAAACATTTAATAGTTAACTGTTTATTAAACTTTCTATTTGCATACAGGAATACACCTTCAACGGCTACAGGCATTACTTAATCAGAGAGTTTTTTTAGTATCAGACCTAGAACCCGTTTCGATTTAATTAAACTCACTTATGAAACTAAATTTACGGGACAAAATTTTCCAAAAAATAACTTTATGCTGTCAAAGAATAAATTAACCTAAGTATGGTCAAAGGGTAAAATAGTAAAATTGTTAAGTGCTTCAACATATCTAGTACAAGTAGGAGGGACTATCCACATGGTTCATTCAAATGATATTCGTTTGTGTAGTTCTAAGATGTTAACTGAAATTAACGATTATAAGATGCCAATAACAGTACCAGAAAAACTTTTAGATAAGAATACTGTACTGCAATCCAGTTTCCCTACAAATGATAAGTTAGTCAATAAGTTACAAATAACAGATGAACAGGTAACAGAGGAAGCGGTAGAAGTATCAACTACTACTAATAATAATAATGAATCTTATGAACAACCTTTAGAAGACTTGCCTATTACTAGTTGTGATACTTCTACAACTCTAAAATCAACGCGTTCTGGAAGGATTGTTAAAGCGCCTGTTAAGTTGAAGTTATAAATTTTGTTTACTGTTATTAATTACATTAACGAAGGAAGAGAATGTAGTAAACCTACCCTCAGCAGTTGGCAAGACTGTTTGTCAGTTGACAACAGGAAGTCAAGATTGTAACATCGGTGCGTGTGAAATAAAGTCCTTCAAAAGCAACATCGTTTTTGATTTATATTACAATCCATTGTATCTTTGGTTCAAGCTGTATTTGATAAATAGATAACACGGCTCCCTGAAGTTGAGCCATATTTTGAAATTTCAATATTATTTTTGATTTTTAAAGTTGTTTTTAGCATATAAAATATCGACAATGTCGTGGATGGTGTGTAGCGTTTAAGTTCGCTTAAAAAATACGCGACCAGGACATTCTCAGAATATTTTGTAATTTTATTTTTTTCATCATTCCATAAATAAATTAGATTTTAATTAATAAATGTTTACTGATTTTTGGGGCAATAAAACTTTCGACGCGTTCTCTGCTGTATTTATTTGGTGGAGTATTTTCAAAACCATCAGAATTAGACGAATTCTTTGTTAAACTGAAGTTTATATAGATGCCTGTTTCGTTTCCTACAGAAAACATTTACAATAATATCATAATGTTGAATAGATATATATGTTTACTTACTTTATTTCAGTTTAAACGTCTCATTCAAAGAAGTCCCAGACAACACGTAACTAAATTACCCTCTATAATCTAAATGTCCAGTATCTACCTATGAGTTTTGTGGAACTGCCAGTCAATCATAGCCAACTTAACGAGATCGATTGAAATTCTTAATTTAAAATTTTATTATAATTTAATTTAATTTTATAATCACCAATTAAACTGAATGCAAATAAGTTTAAAAGTATGATTAAACCAAAAAAATTAGATATACCTAATATCCGTAATTATGTATTTTTATAACAACTGTCAATCGATTTAAATAAGAACTCATTTATTTACGTTAAGTGCGTAAAAAGACACTCTTCACGCACTAGTGCGTAAAATACAGTTTTACTAACTCTGAAACGTGCGAAAATATAATACTTTATGAATGGTAGTGGAAAATAGTATATTAAGTACCAAGTGTCAAAAAGTTTAATTTAGTCACGAGTTTCATGAAGTACGAGTGATTAAAGACGTTTTTAACACGAGGTGCTTACTACACTTTTTCTTCGCCCGCAGGAATGAAAAAATTATATTATATTTTAATTATATTCATAACGTGGCGAACAATGGCTGACGGATGACTGACAAATCAAAAGACACAGAACAACAAAATTATCACGGAACATGACAACATAACATACAAAAGATAAACGAGATGTGACTTTTCGCATTTTAAACACTAGTGTTTAAAGACTCGTTTTGCGCATGTCAAACCCCTGATTTAAATGCGGTTTTAGTAACGGAAGTAGAAAAATCATTTATGAGTAAAAATTACTAAGCGTTCTACAATAAGCTTGTCTCAGAGACGAGTCTTTCCAGTAACACTTTGATGGCATCTTTGTAGATGAATATGTTTTCTTCCTGCAGTTTACCTCTATTCAAAGCTGAAGACTTGTAAAAGGCTTTTAATACGACTTAGCTATCCTATTGGACAAATTTACTTCAGGATATCTCTATAAAGGAACTCACCTGCACATATTTATCTCAGGCATTTTTACCAGCAAGATGGTTGTTACTTTTTTAAGAGGCTGTAGTTGAACCCGACTACTGTGACCTTAGATTTCTCTATGAACTATTCCGATACATTATTTGACGGTGGGATACTGCTTTTAAGACCATAGTGATGTGGCCATAACTAAAACATGTACCTAGTGTTTTATGATCTCGTTGTCTTGATATTGCTTGCTGGGGTTGTATAGTCTCCAATTATTTTCAGATTATCTGCGAAATCTTCTAGTTTACACTGATTTTTTGCAGCTTTATGCAAATATTTGACAAAGATCCAGCATTATCTCGGTTAGGAGGCGTTGGGACATGTTAATAAGCTATAGGTATCTATAAAAATTCTCACTTTTAGGCATCTTTTTGTGCTTTTATTTGATTTGAGTTTGGCCACAACACTCTTACTGTGAAATAAGTACAGTCCTTGGATTCCAAAGCCAATAACTCACCAATTGTCACATGAAGGGGCTACCATCGACATCGGTTATCACTTACAATTACGGCTTTTCACTTATTCGCAAAATCTTAATGTATGATTTAGGATGGACGGAAAGTTAAACATGTTAAAAAAGCTTGTGGCCTTCATATCCAATTTTTCTGCAACAACTCCGAAATCATTCCGTTTCGAAGATAGTTTTCAGAATTAAACTTAAACTATAAGCGTGTTCGTCTAAATATTAGAATTACTTTATATTTAATTCATATTTTTACGATATTAATTAATATATTTGTTTGTTACAGGTTGTGATTTAGGAACGAGTGCGTCAAGTTTGGATTGCCTCAATTTGATTGTACAAAGTATAACTAATAATAAGAACAAACAAGAAAAAAACGAACCTGTTACGTGATGTATAAATAATAGATTGTATCTAGTTGTTTTTTAAACACGGTACATTACCTGTGACAAATGTCGTACATATAATTATACAATAAAATACTATTATTAAATATACAATAAACACATGCGCTTATCTTTTCAATCAAGTCCTGCTTCAACTCACAATAAACTAAAAACTTCAGTAAATTGATAACCAACACAGTTCAGTTATGTGGTTTGAATAAGACTTTCATAATTTTGCGAATTAAATTGTATTATATTATGATAGTCTAATAGACCTTTTTTAGCATGAAAACTCTAAAATGTTCATGCTTGTTGAAACTGAAAAGATATCACATTATTTCTAAGATGGGTTTTCCCAGTGTACCAGATACAGTCTGGAAATGAAACACAGCCCGGATAAGACAACACAGCAATCTATAATTCCAATTATTCACCAAATGTTCGACTAATAAGCTGAAATAATATTAAAGTGTTAAAAAATGTCTGACAATATTGAGTTTTTAAATGTATGTATATTCAATTTTTCAAAAATACATCTCATATATTGGTATACAGGCAACAACCATTACACGGAATGTTTATAAACTGCAAATTTTGAATAGTAACCTTGAAGTCAGTGTTTTATTCATTAATTATCAATGTATTCTGTTTAAGGAAAAATAAAAAAATTCAGTTTATATCGAATTTTATAAAATAATGGCCATGACCCATGACCATAGAGGAAGTGTTAAAGAAAAATGGATCTGGAATAGTCCAGTAAAATAAAGTCTGAAATCAAAATTTTTGACACAACTTTTCATTTTTGATATAATGTAGCTTCAAAGATACAATAGTCATGTGTAAAGGTTTTAAAATGTCCGCAGCTCGGTTTGATTTTTTTAAAGTATTTTTTCGCAATTACTCGAAAACGGTTAAAGTTAGACAAAAAAATTGTAACCCTTCAAAATCAAATGAGTTAGGGAAGTTTTAAGTTTAAAGGATGGCCTTAAATAAAAAAATCGTAAATAGTAGAAAAATAAGCACATTAACCTTCCGTTGGTCGCGCCCGGTCTCAGGGACCGGGGCATAATAAACTAATGCCTATTTTTCTAAATATCGGAGTGAGAGATAGCGGGGATCGTCCACCTTCCTAACGCAGCTTTCTTTTAGCGGCAGTACGTAAGTGAGCGCCGTGGGAGTAAGGTGGTATGTGTTAGGGCGTTTCCCGGAATCTCAGACCGGCGCGACTATTAGTGATACATTATTTATGTGTACTCTGAAAGCGAATTTTCAAAAGAATGGCGAGTTATGAGCAAGAAGAAGCCCGTCTTAGGCAGTTGATGGAAGAAGCGTTTGACGAGGAAAGTGTGGCAGATGTTTGCGATGACCAATCCGATTGTGATGAATCTGATCACGAGCAGCAATCAGATCATGACACGGATACCGAACAAGAAATTAGCGACACGGAAGAAGCAGAGTATAGTGAACCTTTGCCATATTATAAGGGTATTAATTTTAAAATATATTCTTAGTTAAGTTTCTACTATATTTTGTTTTTAGGAAAGGATGGATCGGTATGGAAGAAACATCCACCAAGTCGTAAAACTGTGAGAACAAGAAAAGAGAACATAATAAAAAGATTACCCGGATGTACTTCAGTAACTAAACCTCTAAAAGAAATTTTTGATATATTTAACTACTTCATAAATGAGGAAATGGTTCAATTAATTGTAGATTCAACAAACACGTTCATTGAGTCGATCAGATCAAACTATGCCAGAGATAGAGATGCGCTTCCCACCAATTCCGTAGAAATACGAGCCTTATTTGGCTTAGTATATTTGGCTGGAATTACAGGCTCAAACAAGACAAATACCGCCAATTTGTGGGACAGGAATGGTTATGGCGTGGAAATGTTACATCTTGGAATGTCACTGCAAAGGTTTCGATTTTTACTAAGGTGCCTCAGATTCGACGATAAAAATACACGTGAAGAACGGCGAAAAACTGACAAACTAGCTCCGATCCGTAGTCTGTTTGATATGTTTGTAGAAAACTGTCAAAACGGATATCACTTGTCTGAGTATGTTACGATTGATGAAATGTTGCCTGGTTTTAGAGGGCGATGTAGCTTTAGGCAATACATACCATCAAAGCCCAATAAATATGGCATAAAGTTATTCGCCTTATGTGATGCTAAGATGTTTTATACATCAAAACTCGAAGTTTATGTTGGAAAGCAGCCAGAAGGGCCATATGAAATGTCTAATAAGCCAGAAGATATAGTACTTAGAACTTGTCAACACCTTTCGGGCTCCAATCGAAACATAACCATGGACAACTGGTTCACTTCGGTCCCTTTAGCTCGAAAATTACTTACAGACTATAAACTGACTTCCATTGGAACCCTTAGAAAAAACAAAAGGGAATTACCCGATGAATTTTCAAAGCCTGCAAAAAGACCCGAACATACTAGCATGTTTGGTTTTACTGAAGACTGTACCATCGTCTCATATATACCTAAAAAAAAGAAGAATGTCATTATGCTCTCTACTATGCATCACCACGATGATATAGATGAAAATACAGGAGACCATCAGAAACCGGTTATTATCACTACGTATAACTCAACAAAAGGAGGTGTGGACGTCGTGGACAAACTCATCGCGACTTATAATTGTTCAAGAACTACGCGGAGATGACCAATGGTTTTACTCTATCTGATTCTAAATGTCACTGGGATTAACTCGCAAGTAATTTACTTCTCCAATCATCCAGATACCAAATATGCCAGTAGATTTTTTTTGAAAATGTTGTCCGAAGAACTTATTCGCCCCCATTTGAAAGTCCGTGCTCTCCAGACTAATCTTCCGCGAAGTTTAAGGGCCCGTTTGCTAGATTTTTCCGACCCACCAGCCGACGTACCAGTAGAAAATGTTAGACCAGGTAGATGCGCTTATTGCGATTGGAGAAAAAACCGAAAAACCAAGTATTGTTGTTTTAAATGCAGTACTTATATGTGTTTAGAGCACATTGTCGCTATTTGTCAAACTTGCCGCGACAATGTAGTTTAGTTGTTTTTGTACCATGTATTCAACATTTATTTATATAAAATGGAAAGTTCATATTATTTTTGTACTAATTAAGGTCCATGTAGTTTATTTTATGTTACGTTACTTAAATATGTAATACCTGCAATGTTTCTTTGTAACAACATAATACTTTTATTTGATTTATATTAAAAAATCTGAATATAGCATGTTTTTCTATAGCTCACATGAAAAATCACATTTATTTTCACTAATTCCCAATTTAACTAAACCCGGTCTAGGAGACCGGCGCGACTATTTGACTCATAAATTAAGGCGCGACCAACGGAAGGTTAAATTTTTTTGAAATGCTTAGAATTGGAATATTCAATTCTAGAAATGGGTACAGAGTTTTTTATTCTTGAAGGGAAGTTTTACATTTGAAAAATCGTAAATAGTACAAAAATAAGTCGAATAAAACTTGAAAGGAATGTTTACCTTTATTCGTTCTTACCTGAAGAAATACAAGTGGAAAATATATGTTTGATGGTTAAATTTAGGAAATGTGGCGAATAAAAATTATTCATTAACAATTAAGTTACATTTTCACGTGACGCTGGAAGCTCAAAAATGAGCTTCAAAAACTGTCACATGTCTAAATGGAACGCTCAAATTTGTAGCTTCCATGAAAAAGGTATTCCAGCGTCAAAATTGGAGCGTCTTGCATATAAAATACATATAAAACCTAAATTTAATTGCTCCTGTTAATAATTATATTGATAAGCAAGTGTAAAAATGTCAAATAAAGATCGATATGAAAAATATGTTGCCGAATATCATCAAAAATATACTGAATGGTATAATCGGAATATACAATATTTAGCACAAGTGTAAGGACTCAATATAAATCATAGATTCCAATTCTTCATTCATTTTACTCAATATTTATATATTCGTTGTTAACACATTAATAAACCATAGAGCAAATAATACTTATTCGATTTGTCTATGGAGTTACACAGTTCAAACCACTGTTGCCAAAGGTGTCGATTTTTCCTCAAATTGGGGATTTTTTAACGTAGTGACGAAATTATTATGGATTTCAGATTTTATTGGTAGAAAGTGAGAACCTAGTAAATTTGCTTACTTTTCATTAAGTAAGGTACCAAGTTATATTCTGTTTATTTGTGATGAGATATAGAAGACTGTTCTTATTTTGAAGTTGTTATGTGCATTAAAAAAATTGTATCTTGATTTTATATAATTTTATACATTTTATAATAAAAAGTTTATTTGTACAAATTTTGTTACATTTAATTTAATATGTTGGGAACTTTTAAATCACGGTTGGCACAGTTTTGATAAGATGGTTGAGGATGTAAATATTTCTCGCCTGGCAACACTGGTTCAAGCTGAAAATCGACGCTGAAAGTTGGTTTAAAACGAACTTCCTTAAGCGAAGCTAAAACTGCATATTTAGTCATGTGATCACCGGTTTGAGCGTCAAAATTTGAGCTTCGAGCGTCACGTGAAACTGTACCTTTAAGCATTCAAATTTCCATTTAGAGTGGATGTACTGTACATTCTATCTCGGGCCTGCATAACTGCCATTAATCGACACTAACCGTGATGTTGGCCTCCCGAATACGACGAAACACTTTTTCGATTATATCCAAGTGTTATTCAAATGTCTGCGTCACTATAACAATATCATCCAAATAGGCGAAGACATACGGTTCAAGGTCGTGGCCCAATATATTATCAATTAACCTTTGCGATGTCGCAAGGGCATTATGGAGGTCGAAGGGCATCCTTTTAAATTGAATCAACCCCCGATTTGGAACAGAAAATGTGGTGTACTTCTTCGAATCCTTTTTTCTATAAACATATATTAAGCCAATCACAAGTTAGGTTACTTCTTGGTCTAGCCAAAAATAACTACTAAACATCAGGTAGGCATAAAATGAAATGTAACTTCTGTCATTCTGACGATGATATTGATTTATCGAAACAATTGTCAATTTCTTAGAATTTTCAATAACTTGTATTATATTGTGGAACTAACTAGAGACCTTGAGTTTCATTTAAAAACACTAGTGTTAACAATTACAGGTTCAATAGAAAAGAACCACTCGTTCTGCTTCAAATCAGGCACTATGCCCATAGAGTTCCAAAAATCGATCCCTAAAATAAGTAAATGAGGTACATCAGGAATAACAAGTGCTTCTATTAAACGAAATTGACCTTTAAGAGAAATGGGGAGTGAAACAATACAAACACTTTCACATCTACTACCATTTGCTACTGTACATGAAACATGCTGAGTTTGATCGACCTAGCTCTTGGAAAAAATGTAAACCATTACTGCCAATAATGGTGCGAGATGCTCTCGAGTCCAATAAACCTAATATCGGCTTGCCTAAAACAGTAACTTCGAGATAGGGTCGCTCATCATTAGCCGCATGTTCAAAACATAGTCTAAAATTACCTGTAACGTGTTGATCGAGACATTAGTACCGACATGCTTATCTCGACCCCTTAAGGATGTCTCTTGCCTTTTCCCTGATTTCTGCAGTGAGGACAGGTTTTCACAGTGTACCCCTCCTTCTTACAACGATAACAAAACTTTCCTGCTTTAACTGCACAACCAATAGCCCTATGACCAGAATTTCCGCAACGAAGACAGACAACTTCTCTAGCCTCCTCTTGTGACGAACTACCTCGGCTTGGATTGGAAAGATGGCAGCCCCTTCGATAGCATCTACCACATTACTATCAGCTTCCACATATGCTAAATCAGGTTCCAAACAGTTGGTTTTCCTTAACGGTGATACATAATCCTGCACCGCTTCCTTTCTGGATTCTAGCTTCCTGCCTAAATATCTTAATTGACTAATGGAAGTAACCTCAACTAGTGCCAGTTGGGTTTGATAAAAGGGTGCAATATTCCTCAACAAGATTCGCAATTTTGCAAGTAAGACGATTGAATTACCCAATCATGACAGCAATATATACTCCTATCGACTCGTCAAGGCCTTGAGTTCTCCTTTTGATCTCTTCAAACAACCTCTCATTATAGTTGGGAGATAGATATTCTTCCTTTAATAAGACAACAAGTGTGAGAAGTGGTTTGACTTGATAATTTTCTACTGATTCTGTTATCTTGTTGTCATAGTTTACATGAATGTTTTGGGAATATTGATTAAAAGTCAAAATAAAAGTCAGAACTTCTTTATTTAAAAACCATTATAATTTCCTATAAATTGGGCAAATAGTAGGAACTACGCTACAACTATAACAGGTTATGGGCCCAGGACGATTTGGATTATAAAGTTTTGAAAGTTCTCAGCAGACGACGCAATTCGTACTTTTAATCGAGGTAAAAGCAGACGACAAACTTTTCCTACTAAAATGACGACGAAGAATCTGATTCGTAGATGGAAGATCTAAAAATCGAAAAGCTTAATCCAGAGAATTATCGATATTGGTCGATGCGCGCACAGGGGATTCTGGAGGTGAAGAATTTGTGGAATGCTATAGATCCTGGGTTCCCCTTTCCTCTTTTAAGAATTTCCACTTTCCTTCTTGGACCCGCCGTTAGGACATCTCCTCAAGAAAGAAAGGAATATTGCCTAATATTCTGCATTTTCCTGGGCTCGTAACTCAACTTTCTCTTTTGCGCTTATCACATAGGCTATGAAATCTGTTACCTTATTCCACCCATTTTCACATTTAAGCATATTGTCAATGACGTTGCTTGCACTTATTTCCCCTAAATCTGAGCACAGTTCTTGGCGCTTCTCTGCCCATTGAGGACATTCGAAGACAGTGTGATTTGGGTCATCTACAGCTGCCCCGCAGCATATGCAACTTTCGTCTCTCTTTTTTTTAATTTTAAAAGTAAAAGTGCCGAAAGTACCGTGGCCTGAGAGGAACTGAGTAAGATGGTAGGATACTGTCCCCCATTTCCTATTGTGCCAAGGTCGAATATTCCGGATAAGGCGTCTGGTCCAAGTTTCAGGGCCGCTCTGCCACTCTTCCTGCCATTGCTGCAGAGTCATCTCCCTCTCTATCTGTTTCTGGATAACAGAAGCTACACCAGCCATGTGGAATATTCTCCTCCTCTCTTCCGCCAAAAGGTGCAGCGGAATGAGACCAGCAATAACCATTGCAGATGCACCTGAAACGGTGCAGTAAGCAGAACAGACTCTAAGCGCAATGCTTCGCTGTGTCTTCATAAGTCTCATTTTATTGACTTCTAAATATGTCTTAAGGGCCCAAATTGGCGCACCATATAAGATTACACTTTGACACACCATCGCCAGAATTCGCCGCTTCGGTGCTGTTGGTCCTCCTATATTTGGTAAAAGACAATTTAGAGCCTTTATTGTTTTCTCAGCCTTCAGACAGGTTTCTCGGATGTGGTTTGTCATATTTAGCCTTCGGTCTAGGTGGAATCCCAAATATTTGACTGTTCCCTGGGGTTTTATTTCTTGGCTCTGCATTTTAAATTTTATCGCATCGGTCTTTCTTTTGTAGCTAAGAAGAATAGCTTCGGTTTTTTCAGGAGCAATCTCTAGATGATGTTGAGTCATCCACTGAAATACAAGATCAAGAGTATGGTTTGCCTTATCAATCATTTGGTTGGAGGTCCGAGAAGCTACGAATACCGCTAGATCGTCGGCATAGCACAATATTACTACTCCATTTGGCGTTGGAAGGTTCATCACTTCGTTATATAGAACATTCCACATACTAGGGCCGAGAACCGAGCCCTGTGGAACACCACCAAAAACTTGTCTTTCAAGGTCCCTCTTCAGGATAATTACTCTTTCATCCATGTAGGAATTTAAAATGTTCTTAAGGTATGCACTCACCCCTATTCTGTTAAGCTGGTCGCTGATGACTGTCCAGGATGCGGTGTTAAACGCATTTTTAACATCCACCAAGATTAATGCACAATGTTTTCCTTTGTTTGCTGCTACCATGTCTTGAATCTTTTCCATTGCATGTGAAGTAGACCGTCCTTTACGGAATCCAAATTGGTTTTCGTGGAAGCCATTAATTTTGTTTTGCAATTCCGCAATCAACCGGGTATTTAAGAGTCTTTCGTAGACTTTTCCAATTTCATCTATTAAGCAAATTGGGCGATATTTTGCAGGGTCGTCAGGTGACTTTCTTGGTTTCTCGATAAGCGATAGCTTGGTTCTTTTCCATTCTCCTGGAAAACACTGCCTGGTTAAAAACGAATTATAAAAATTTACAAAAAATTGGACATTACCATTAATCACAGCTTTTATTATCACAGATGGTATATTATCTGGGCCTGGGGCTTTGTCAACCTTGATACTATCACAGGCATCCAATATTTCCTGGTGTTTGAGCATATCACAGTCTTGTATCACAGTTAGTTCTTTTAGTCGCTGTTTTCTATTTGGGCAGTTGGTGACAAACAACTCCTTAAAATGTCTCTCCCTTTCCTCTCTTGACATTTCAACACGAGCCGGCATTTTTTGCAATTGAGCTCTTGTTATTTGGAATCCCTGGCCAAATATGTCGTCTTCGAGGTCATTGCAAAGGTTTTGCCAAGCTCGCCTTTTCAATGTTTTGATTTCAGTCTTTAGCAGATTTTTTGCAGTCTTATATTCTCTATATTTTTCTTCACGCCGGTTTGGATCATTTTTTATTCTCTGAAAGAGACGCCTCTTATGATGAATATCTAAGATGGCCTCTTGTATTGACTCGTTCCACCAGTAAGGCAAGCGATAGTCCTCATTGCAGCAAACCCTCGGTGTGCATTCTTGGTAAGCCTTGCGGATGCGCCTCACCAGATCAGAAACACTCGTAGAATCCAGCATATCTCTGGTCTTTTTTCTAAACATGTGAACTAGTAATTCTTTATTCGGTTCACCAAACCTTGTTTTCCTTTTCTTGACTACAGGATTCACGGTTGAGAGTTCGGTTAAAATAAACCTGTGCTCCGTCACGTCAGGATCCACAAGCACCGTCCACTGAGGGTCTTGTCGTTGTATTCGGTCACACACCACAGTAAGATCGATGTATGATTGCCCAGTGTCTCTAACAAGCGTGGGGATAAGTCCATCATTAATGACATTTAAGTTCGTAGCATTGCACCAGGACAAGAATTCTCTGCCCCTACGGTTTGTTACTCTGCCCCCCCAGACTTCGTTCTTTGAGTTAAAATCTCCAGTTATCACAAATGGTGTGTTTTTATTCCCATGCCGAAGGCGCAGAACTATATCATGCAACTCCCCTAAGCAGTTTTGGAAGCTTTGAAAAGGGATGTTTGGGGAGATATACACTGACATTACAAACAAGTTCGTATACTGGACACACACAAAACAGTTCCCACTAAACACATTTAAAACAGGCATGGAGCTATTTACATTAACAATTAAAGCGTCTTTGGTAGGGTTTACGTATACATTTCTATTCCCAGTTTCACACTTTTTGATATTGGGCTCGCTGATGCAAATAACATCACATTTCTTGTTAGAAGCAGTAAGTGCAGCAATGTCATGGACTGGGACACTACGGTTGGCGTTAATTTGTAATATTTTCATTACTGGAGTAAAGTTTTTGACGTTTCATTCTTTTAGTCGTACTCAGAGCTCTACGGAAGCTAATGCATTTTCCGGTATTTGACTTATGCGTCTCTTTGCAAACTGGGCAGAATGGTTTATCTTTGCATTCTTTTGACAGATGTCCTTCCTGTCCACAATTATAGCAGCAATTTCTGCGATCCGGACCCTTACACTCTTCAGTCTGGTGGTTGTATAACCAGCATCTTTTGCAACGATCGACCCTCACTCTGGGTTCGATCCTGCAATTCGAAAGCCCGATACGAATATACGGGTTCTGGGTTAATTCACGGGCCTTGTCTTCCGATATAGATATTGTAACTGCCAAAGTGCTGCCAGCATTTGGCCTGAGATTTCCAATAGAGCAGTTTTCCTTAATCTGCTCCCCGACCTTTCGCTCTATTGCTCCAGCCACATCTTCTACTGTGGCTGTTGCATCAATCCCACGAATGTGGAATGTTTTCTTTTTAGGCCAATGGGTACCCCTCGTGCTCACTTTCATGTTGGTGGATTCCACTGCTGCTTTTAAGGAATTCATTGCTTCCTGGTTCTTGTCCATGGTTATTAGAACTTTGCCGTCTTTGGTTTCTCTGATTTGCCTTATGCTGTTAGCATCTTTCGCATTTTGAACAGCTTCCTTTATGGTCTTCAGAGCTTCCAGGTACGTATTATTGTTCTTGCTGACTATAAGGGCGTATGATGTTGGTTGTCGTTTGCTTGTCAGTGGCTGAACACTTTCCGTTTCCTGTTTTTTTTTTAGTGGTATAGATGAAAACCTCTATACCCGAACCATGAAAGACACACTCAACGAGTTTCCTGAACTTCCCCAGGGTCATATTGTCAACATGGTGCAGTGCAACCTGACCATCTTCTATTGTGTTATCTCTGACAGTCCTTAGGGAATTCCATAGGTCTTCTTCACTGGAAATTTGTGACAATTTTATGATTTTCTGAGTGATTGTGTCTTGTCCATGGTCAGTCCTGAGTTTTGTGACTTGCTCAATCACCGTATATTTTTCATTGGTGTCAACAATGCCTGGAAACCTATATTTGTACCGGTTTTGTATTCCTACAGTCATATTTGGATCACTGGGTTCTACTATTACCACCTTGGTTACCATCGTCTTTGCCTCCAGGGGATCGCCAACAATCACTTCTGTGGTACTGTATGCCTCATCACTCCAGTCCATATTGATTATGTTCTTGTACTCCGAGAAGTCTAAAACTGTCCCTAGTGATCTAATTATCTTAGGTTCTGTTGTCAATATTGTTTGGGTTTCTTTATGTTTGGTTTCCGTATTTTTACAGCTGCATGTTTGGGCGCTAACTTTTTCAACGTCCATTTCTCTAAACAAAAATTGAAGCTTTTGGATGCTGGCGACCAAATCTCTTCGAGTGTTGTGGTTTTCCTTCGCTATTTTCGCTAAATTTGCCATCTCAGCTTTGGCTTTTAGGATCCATTTACATATATCATATGCATCTTCTCTTTTTAAAAGTGGCGATTCTTTTCTTTTCCGTTTCGACGGATTTTCTTGCGCGTCTACTAGGCTGCCATTCTTGGATGTGATGCGCTCTGATTCCTTTGGGTTCTCTAAGTTATCACTTGCTGGAAAACTCCATGAAAGACTTCGCTGCGTCGGTGATCTAGGAGTAACGCTTGATCTTCTATTATGTTTATCTAACAGTTCTATTTCATAGGTGCTCAATGGTAGATTGTCCCCCCCCCCAGAATCCGCGGGACTGTCCTGTAAACAGGAGTGGGATTCCCCGGCCGTGCCGGAACCCACCTGAGGTAATATTCCTTTTGTTTTATCTTCCATTTTGAGTTGGTGCATTTTATACCTTCTGCCAGGTTTTTTTTTCCACTTTTTTTTTGTGTGGGGTGTGGGTAGGTCGCAGTTTTTGCCAACAAGTAAATATATCTAGGCATAGCTGCGTCCCCTATGCCTAGTTGATGGAAAATGTTTTGGCCCAAACACGACCAAATATAGTGAAGGCTAGAGGGAATAAAGAATAAAAGAAGTAAGAAGTAGTAGAAATGGTAAACTGGAAAGGGAAGAGAAGAAAGTGTGGAAAATGGTTGGCGTTCAGGAATGGTAGATGCCTCAAGAAAGAGATACAAATGAGAAGAAAAAGGTAGTAGATGACTAAGAAAATAGTGCAGCGTGGGTTAAGAAGAGATTCAAAAGAGAATAAGGCGAGAAAGTAGAATAGTAAAAAAAACAAAGAAAATGGCGAAATGTGGGTTTGGGAGAGCATGTTAGACCTGATAGTCTTGAAAATATTTCTCCTCCCCTTGACTGATAGATGATCAGCGGAGGCAGGGAGGATAACGACAGTGATTTTTGGTCAGGTTTACTCCTCTATCCCCTTTGATCCGCGGGCGATTATTCGGAACTGGGTCGTTCTTATTCATCGCCTATCCCGGAAGTTGGTTGGTCCTGCGTCCCTCACAGCTCTTAAAAGAGCGTAGGACCCACGACCACCCACTCTCCCTGGAGACACCCTATGAGCCATTGGGACGCGCCGTGTTGGGTGGGGCGCCCCCCCTCGGAAACCTATATGACAGATTTGGGCTGAGCAAAGTCCTGCCTCCGGCACATAGCATCCCGAGGCATCCTGGGTTGAATGATACCCAAATTCAAGAACCAAAAAATAAAGACTGATCACAGTGCGAAGTCGATATTATATCTGTTGATTGGAAATGATAGTCTCGACGATGTTATGGAGTGCAAGACGGCAAAACAAATATGGGAAATGGTTCAGCAAAAACATTCTCCATGTGGATTTCATGAACTAGCTTCTTCAAAAACATGAATTCTTTAGAGACTTCACTAAGTGCAACGAATTCAGATTCGACAGTGCTGAGAGCAGCACAATTCTGTTTCTGCTACACCAACTGATGGCTCCTCCTGCGAGAACAAATACATAATCCGCTGAATGATTTCCTAGCCATTGAATTTGAAGCCCAGTCTGCATCTGTTAAAGCTTCGACTGTTCTCTCTGTCTTCTTATATTCAATACCATACGCTTTGGTCCTATTCAAATATCTCAGCATATGTTTTATTCCATAAAAGTGACCAGAGACGAAAATTCAATTATGTTGAACCAGACTTTATATGCTGTAGAGCTATTGAAAGAAATGAACATGTTACAAGCAGAAGGTGCAGCTAAACTTTCACCTATTGGGGAAAAGTTTTGCATGAATGACGACGAATTACTTAGCGAAGACGAACGAATGTTATATCAAAAGGGTATTGGAAGCATTCTATATTTAAGTGTAACGGCCAGGCCTGACATGATATTCACAGCAACTTTCATGAGTCAGTTCAACCAAAATCCTACCAAGCATCACTGGATGGGAATAAAACATATGCTGAGATATTTGAATAGGACCAAAGCGTATGGTATTGAATATAAGAAGACAGAGAGAACAGTCGAAGCTTTCACAGATGCAGACTGGGCTTCAAATTCAATGGCTAGGAAATCATTCAGCGGATATGTATTTGTTCTCGCAGGAGGAGCCATCAGTTGGTGTAGTAGAAAATAGAATTGTGTTGCTCTCAGCACTGTCGAATCTGAATTCGTTGCACTTAGTGAAGTCTCTAAAGAATTCATGTTTTTGAAGAAGCTGGTTCATGAAATCCACATGGAGAATGTTTTTGCTGAACCATTTCCCATATTTGTAAACAATCAAGGATCAATAAAATTAGCAGAAAACAACACAACATCTGATAGATCCAAACACATAGACTTGAGACTATTTTATATCAGAGATTTGATAGAACAGAAGAAAATAATTCTGAAATATGTGGAGTCAAAGAATAACCTAGCTGACCAATTCACCAAGAGCATATCAGCAAATGTTTTGAATGATCATTTAAAGAAATTGGGGATCAAAGATCCAGGGGGAAGTGCTAGAAGTGGTTTGACTTGATAATTTCCTACTGATCCTGTTATCTTGTTGTCATAGTTTACATGAATGTTTTGGGATTATTGATTAGAAGTCAACATAAAAGCCAGAACTTCTTTATTTAAAAACCATTATAATTTCCTATAAATTGGGCAAATAGTTGGAACTACGCTACAACTATAACAAACAAGTTCATCCCACGAATTCACCTGATCCCTGTACGCCAAATAGAACTGGTACGCCCTACCAACAAATAAATCAATACCAGATTCAAGAAGTATATCTTTAGAGACATGACGAAGATAATTATATTACACAACACTTTAACTGTAATTACGATGGCTCTAAAAAACGTAACAGCGTCTCTAATATGGTTCTGATGAGTCTCTGATAAGGTTCTGATGCGTCTCTAATATGGTTCTGAAGCGTCTCTGATATGGTTATGATGCGTGTCTGATGCGCCTCTGATGTGGTTCTGATGCGCCTCTGATGTGGTTATGATGCATCTCTGATATAGCTCTGATTCGTCTCTGATATGATTCTGATGCGTCTCTGATATGGTTCTGATGCGTCTCTGATATGGTTATGACGCGTCTCTGATATGGTTCTGATGCGTCCCTGACGTGGTTCTGATGCGTCTCTGATATGGTTCTGATGCGTGTCTAACACAACACAGGGTCAGCCGAGAGGTAGCAGACACACACTACAGGGTTAGCAGAGAAGCAGCAAACACACACCACAGGATTAGCAGATAAGTAGCAGACACACCACCACAGGGTTAGCAGAAGGGTAGCAGACACACACCACGGGGTTAGCAGAATGGTAGCAGACACCCGCCACAGGAGTATCAGACATACACCAGAGTCACATCGGAGTCTATCAGATTGGTAGATGCTAGTACAACTTGTAGAAATAATGTGAGTTTTGCCAATATAAACATCACGCTTGTAACATGTCATCGCGACATGTTTCAATTTTTCATTAGGTATTTAGGAGAGTTACTTATTCAGCTACTCCCCCCTCTAATTCAAAATTATTTACTTCGATATGTTAATAACGCGTCGAATAACCGTTTTTACATTCTTAAAGCTCCTTAAACGACAAATCCGAATCGAATGGTCTCTTTTTCGTTAAACATCCTTCACTAAGAAGTTAAATTTATTCAATCGACAATTATATTTTGTTTGTGGAGATATCCTGTTCCGCTGGTAAGCCTTTTATATTTCTTTTCAAATTGTAGTTGTGTGCTTACAAATCAATCTATTCCGATTTTTCTATTGTGTCAATATATGTCGATCATTTGCAACCGTTATTATGGTTCTTAAAAAACTAGGTGGCGTCCAACTTTATTTTGTATAGCAAATGTTTAACAGATTCTGTCTGGTTATTTTTCTCTGAATTAAATTTGAATTTTCTAATTATTTTGGGAACAGGGCGGATAAGAATGAACAAATTCCTGTGTTTTTATTTTAAAAATGAAATTCAAGTTTTGTATGTATTGGAGTATAAGCTCTCAATCTGTTCACCTTATTCCCTTTTTTCAATTTTCAATTTTTCCTACTGTTTCTCCATTTTTTCCTACAGCTCTGCAGCCAGTAAGTGGACATCTGAAGCCGATCCAGAACTCGCCAACCACCCAGAGTCGAGACACCAGTCTACTCAAGATCCCGTTGCTATCGCTGAGAGCTGTACATCCCGAGTTTCTCCAAGATAAGTTCTGAAACTTATTTTCGATAGATATAAAATCTTGAGTTTGACATTTTTATTGTTAGACTGATATTTATTCGTATTGTATTGTGATTATATGGTTTATGCGAACTTAATTTGGGTTAAATAAATCCATTCTTCCCGAAATTATGACGTCACCACTAATACCAAGTATAGAGCGTCGCTCCATAGGATGATTTCTCGAACGATTTACCTTATCTGGGGTACGAGCGTCTCGCGACAGTAAGAATTTGGCTTTCACGCACTTTGAGATCTTTAAATTCACCTGTTCCTATCGTGCGACGTTGCCGGTTCTATTGTAGACAGGAAACCTTGGGGAGAGTATCCTTTTAAGATTTTTGTTATTGTTTGGATAGGTAACTAAAAGATCGTCTATGACGATCTCGTATATAAATACTCACCTTCAGATAATTAAATGATACGAGGAATTTGAAAAGTATAATTTTTTCTGAGCTTCAAAGTTGATTGAAAATATCCTTAACATTTTTCGACTCAATTAAGGCATATTTAAAATGTACCTATTCTTAAGGCCTTAGAATTTATGTATTTTTAGTTTCGACAATATCAGGTTAGTTCAAATGTTCCTAACATAAGTTAAGAGTTTTACCATTTAAAATCCTAGTCTTCGTTACAAACAAACACACTGTATAATACTTACCTACTTATTCAAAACTGGTTTGCAATAACAAATTTTTATTTAGTGTTTTTAAATGAAACTCAAGGTCTCTAGTTAATTCCACAATATAATACAAGTTATTGAAAATTCTAAAAAATTGACAATTGTTTCGATAAATCAATATCATCGTCAGAATGACAGAAGTTACATTTCATTTTATGCCTACCTGATGTTTAGTTGTTATATTTGGCTAGACCAAGAAGTAACCTAACTTGTGATTGGCTTAATATATGTTTATAGAAAAAAGAAGATTTTCAATTATGTTTGTTGAAATATTGAAATAACACAAATTGTATAATGCAATATTTTATTAATAATATTATGTTACATTCAGATTCATCTTCAGCATATAACTAGGTATATATATAGTTAAAAAAATGCATGGAATTAATTTCCCTTCCCAATAAACAATAATAGCATTCATTGATTGCCCAACAGATTTTACAACCCCTTTAAAGGGCAATACATGTATGTTTTGACTAAATACAATAAACCTACAAGAAAACGAATAAACTATATAACCAGGAAACAGGTGATAAAAATAGAAATGGTATACAAAATATAAATAAAATAAAAGGCAAAACAAAGCAATAATAATGATAAGAAAAAATAAAATTATTTATACTACGAACCATAAGTTGATTGTGGTTTTTATACGTTCATGCAAAAAACAAAAGTTTAATGCATCTACGATATTTAGTGAAAAAAAGTGGTTATTTAGCAATGTTCTATGAAATCGGCCAAAAATTAAAACTTCTGATATGAATCGGAGTCTGAATAGACACATGCACACACGATAACAATTTGATATACGAATAAAACATAACAAATACCTATATTATTATCACAAGTTAAGTGTATGTGTGATCGTTTGAAGAATTAAAAACCATTGCTTTGCCTTTACCTTCAAATGCATCCCTTATACTCTTCTCTTCAAAAACACTTGGTATTTTAAAGAGTTTAGTTTTTTTTGGTTTCTTTTTAGTGGTAAAAAGCCTAATTTGTTTTTTCATTATTTTCATTAGTATTAACAGATTTTTCATTGGAAAACTTAATCTGATTTTTGTTGAGTATATCTATTGATTTATCCAGGTTTTTCAACAACTGAAGCTCAGCACCGGCATCTAAACAAGCATTCTCACAAAGACCCATCATCAACTCTATTTTCTTTTTTATTTCCTGATTTGTTTTCTTATTATTCACACGAAGTATGGAAAGAGTTTTCAATTGTTTAGAATTATCAACATTTGGAATTAAATCAGGCTGATTTGATACTGAACTAAAATCACTAAGTTGGCTATATAATGAAATTGCATGAATATGTTTACAAATATTAAATTTTATAACACTATCCATACAAGAAAATTTATAAATGTGGACACAAATATTACAATCTACACATTTCAAAGAACAATTTATTATTTCACATGTTCTAGTTAGTTTCTGAACAATATAATCTTGTTCAGAAATTGAGGATGATTTAACTAACCATTCATTTTCTTCAAGAATAGTTTTCATTGAAGATGTAATTAACTTAGATTTGTTGTGACTGACCTGAATATTTTTGATTCTAGTACTACATGAATTTTTGGAAATTTTTATTATTCGGTTAAATAAACTGTCCCTGACAAATTTCATGACTGCATGGATAGTCTTATCTAGTCTACATGTTTTCTTTCCTTCTAAATAATAATATTTTAAAGTTTTGTGTACTGATTCCAGGTACATGTTTGTATTGATACCTAGATGTTGCCGATAGCAATATGCCCATAATTTAGCCCTATTGCAGTAATAATTTTGGAAGTATGTACCAAAATTTATTGTGTCTTGGTCTGAGGAAAGGTCAATTAAGAGTTTTCTAAGCGCTTCAATAAATTTATTTTCATCATCAAGGTGGAGTGATACTTCAATTGTTTTATATATGATAGACCTTTTTTCTATGTCGTCAATTTTATTTAAATTATGTTGCCAGTTACGGTCAACATGCCAACTGCATAATAATCTGTGTGGTACTTCACCCATCACAGAGAGGACCAAGCATTGTAAAATGCAGGAACATCATCAGACATAAATATTTTTGATTTAATTTAACCAGCTCGAGCCAATCAAAAAAAACCTTAAAAATAACTTCATCTGACCTGTTAGAGAAACAAAATGCCGCAGGGTAACCTGTCCCATATCCATCTACTACAAGTAATGAAAAAAGTTGATTATCATAAGCATTGGTGCCATGGGTTCCATCAATACAAATCTCGTCTTCTCCAAACTTCTTTAGTTGGTGATCTTGAAAACGTGTCATTAAAATTAACAAAAGAACATCCTGATTGAGATTTCCATCGTTGTCCAGTTCATTTTGAGATTTGCATTTTAAAACCGGTGACATAGCACCAAGTTCCTCAACTTCCTCCACCCACAAGTGAACACTGATGACATCATTGGAGTGTTTTTTAGTGGTATAAGATAGATTAAGGTCTCTCACTATATTATGAAGATCCTTTTCTTGACGTAGATGAGTACGGTATAGACCTTCCTCTATATTTGAATCACGGATTTCATCAATAATGTGCTGAAATGTGATACCTTGTTGAAGTTTTCCTAAAAAAAACATTGAAATTTACAAACAAAAAGCACATGCTGCATACAAAATCTCAATATATTAGTCTGTTTTGGATTATTTCAACAGGATATGAAGTTAACTTAAGAAATGTAAAAAGTCTGAAATGAATGTAGCAGTTTGTATCACACCTAAGTTTTAAAATTCATGACACCTTGTCGTACTACCTTTAACACAATCTATTGTAACAATAAGAATACCTACTAATTTCACTCTGGTATCTCTTCCAATACACACTATACACGTTGTGCTTTGCAGATGATCAAGTTGTCCTAGCACAAGATTATGAAGACCTAGAATATATGACACGAAAATTAACGGAGGAATATGACAAGTGGGGACTGCAGGTGAACGTCAAAAAAACCGAGTATATGTGCGTTGGGGGAGAACAAAGGAATTTACTTCTAGAACAACAAGAACAGATTAAACATACAAGAAAATACAAATACCTAGGAGTTCACATCACCTGCGAAGGTAGCATGGACGAAGAAATTAGATACCGAAATAACCTGGGAAGACAGGCGATTAGAAAACTTAACAATATACTGTGGGATAAAACGATATCAAAGGATAACAAACCTAAAATTTATAACAGTATAGTTAAAAGTATCGTCTCCTATGGAAGTGAGGTATGGCCGTTAAAGGAAAATGCACTTAAAATGATAGAAGCCACCGAAATGGATTACTGGAGGCGTGCTGCTGGAAAATCGAAGCTGGATAAAGTCAGAAATAAGAAAATACGAGAAATAATGGGGACTAAACACAATTTAACAGAAGATATCCGAGTTAATCAACTTAGGTGGTATGGACACGTACAGAGGATGGAACAAACTAGAATACCAAGAAAAGTGCTGGATTGGACGCCATACGGCAGAAGGAAGAGAGGGAGACCTAGGTTGAGTTGGAGAGAAGGAGTAGAAAAGGACATACAAGCAAGAGAAATAGAGGAGAATATATGTACCGATCGAGATAGATGGAAGCTGGAAATCAAAAAACGGCGAAGAAAGTTATGAACTGATATATATATATATATATATATATATATATATATATATATATATATATATATATATATATATATATTATATATATATTTATATATATATATATATATATATATATATATAATATTGGAAATGTTTATATATATATATATATATATATATATATATATATATTATTGTGTATTATTATTATAGGAATTTAATTTGTTAATTTTAATTTATTATATGTTTATATTTATTAATAATGATTGTATGGGCGCCAGAATTGGTTCGCTTTCTACGAATTCCCAATTCAAAGATACTACACAAGTTAGAAAATATTATAAATTTGTTTAATTTTTAACACTGTATCTCAGGGATGAGATTCGGCACTTGGCGATTGTCAGCAACAGGAAACTGTAGGTAAGATATCAAAGAAACGCAAAACAAACATAGACAAATGATTTAATTGAACATATTCATGTAAATAACGAAATTATTGCGAGTTAAAAGTTTATAATTCATATCAAACTGAATAGAAATTATTGACGGAAATATTCACACAAAAACGCTTTTCATAGATTATTAATATTTAAATTCCAACGTACCAAGTAAGTTTCGCTTGGTTACTTATTATTAAAAGTTCTGAATGCATTCACAACGACTCAACCTCTACTCTCGCTATTGTTAACCTTGGCGTTGTGTTGTGGTACTCTGTGATGATTATTATTTAGTTTACAAAATGGAAGGAGAAAGCAAAGTGTTTGGGATGTATTATCATGATTTAATGTAAGAATTTGGTGAGTATTAATTTTTATAATATGTGTTTAGTGTTCTGTGTCCGATATTTAGTAGAGATTGAATATCTAATACTAATATTTTTACTAATTAATAGATATCAAACAATATAACCTAACATATAAATATATCAAAAATGTTTTATAGGAGAAATACACTATATACATGGGTAATAGAGTTTATGGTTGGTTCTTCTTGACCCTGAATGTGGTGCATCGGAGAAAAAACGATCGCCTATGATCGAATAAGCGAAATTCAGATGTGGAAAATGATGTAATGTGAATTATTTCATCAGTAGAAATATCTTATCCACAACAAGATATGCGAATAGTTATCGAAGATTATATTAATAAAGGTAATTGTTCATCTTACCATATCTAGACGCTATCACCATTTTTACACTTATTATTTATAAACGAGTGATAAATTTTTGTTAGTTTATTGTTCAAAACTTCACTAAACACTTTGGTTAACTTTTTTACTTGATATCTTTTAAATTATTCTAGTTTTTACAAATATTTGGAGGAAATAAATTCAACACGTCCTCCATTTATTAAACTTACACCGCGTCTCTCAAGCTCAAAATCAACAACCTTCCAATGTTTGTTATTTTTTGTTTCCAACGTTCATTTGTTGATAAATAAACACCGTTGTTATTGAATCAAAATATCTGTTTCTGCGTTATAGTAGACAAATTCACTTTGTTTTTATGCACTTCCACTGTCACTCCGAAATACTCTATTCGAACTAATAACAGAACGTTATTTCGCGTTGATATTTGACCTTGAAGTTTTATACAAATAATTAAATAGTTTATGCAATATACAGGGTTTCTGAAAGTGTCTACAAAATATTAAATTATAATAATTGAATTTTATTTCAAAATTCATGTGATATCATATACAGTGATGATCATAGTTATGTATAAAATTTATGTTTGACGTAATTTACTTGTTACTATTGTATTTTCAATATCTTGAATTATACTTTAAAGAAAAATAGTTACAAATTAAATAGTAATCTTCTATATAATTTTATCAATTGTATTCTATTTGTAAATATTTCTTGTCATATTTAAGCTATGTCTTTTATGGATTATTTCCTTTTATCGAATATTCACTACTATTATTACTTAGATTCACATTTCTGAGTGATGTTAATGATTCAACATAACCTAGTAGATATATTTCACTTTAATATATATATATATATATATCTTCCAAGAAAGGTATGTCCTATTTCTAGTGAATGTCCATAATGTGTCTTCCAAAATTTGACTTTAACCAATGTAAGGGATTCTAGGCTTCAATTTATTGTTACCTCTATTCGAGATGGACAAGCCGTTCCTATTTTATTTGATCCAGTTGAGTTTAGAGAACGCATGTTTTTTCCTTTGGGTTTATATGTATATGAACGGTGGCAATTAAAATATATTGTTTTATTATGTCTGATGTCAATACTTTTGCTCCAGTATTAAGGCTATAACAGGAATAGCTGTCTTCTTGCATAAGATTTTTCCATTTTTGGAATTCTGAAAATAATAGAAATAATAATATAGAGAATATTATTTTCAATAAAAACCTCGGTAAAAGCAGTGTTGTGACATGAGAATCAAACTGTAGTACCTATGTGTTCTAATTAACCCTTTTTGCACTTGGGATAATAGATGGAATGGAAAGTTTTATCGTTCAATGTTGAGCTCGAAGGACCGTATATTTTATTCACTATATATTGTAGGATGTATGATTATGATGGATGAAGAAATTAAACAATTATTTCACTTTCATGTTACTATATTGTATGACTTTATGACGTGTTCTTTTGCATAAACAATTAAGAATCTCACTGGATCATACGCGTTTTGCCCTTTGATTATTTAGCACATAATCTGCAGGAGTAATGAATGATTAATGATTAATTACACATGTGGTTTACCGGGACCAACGCCGGGTGCTCTTATAACATGAGTACCATTATGTACGACGGTTAAATGATGAAGAGAGAGAACGAAGAATAAATGAGAAGTGTATGAATGCCGGCTGGGAAGTTTGTATGAACGCTGACTGAGAAGTCTGTGAATGACGAATGACGACTGCGAAGTGTACGAGTGGCGACTGGGAAGTGACGAAAATTGAGGTTTTTTTGCATATTTATATATCGGTTAACGTGGTTGCGAGGAAGGAGAAGAATATTAAGATTTGTCCAATGGGATAAAAGATTTTGAAACGTAACGGTCAGATACAACGAGTGAAAATTTGCAGTTAGGGTGATTTTTTATGGCCTGAACAGGTTTCGTAGATACAGATAACGGAGTTTGGAAGAAGGTTTTTATGAAGCGATAAGGTGTCGGGTACTTTGAAATATTCATTGGAATTTCAGAAGACGATATTTATCTGTATTTCTTATGTGGTAGTAATGTTAAAATGAATTTTTTGTTGATGTAAAGAAATTTTAAATGTTGAGAAGAATGATATATTTCGTTATATGTTTTGGGCAGAATATATGAATTGTGTTATACAGGGGAAGTTGAAATTAAAAATCACAGGAGAATTTGATATTTAAATCAAATTCGAACATATTGGTGACGCGGGAAGAATGGAAGAAAGGTGAGAGATGGCTGCTCTTAGACATCTAATGCGGATGTTAGTAAAAGGGTTAGATAGCGTGAGACTGTATAGGGCTCTGATACAAGATTGTGAATGAAAGTGAATAATTGTTAATATAATTATATAAATAAATGTGTAGGGGTTGTAAAAGTAACTTAATGTTGGTGTCAGAGTGTTGTAAGGACTCTGGCGTCATGAGTGTAAACGAATGTTTAGGGTTGATGTTAGAGTGTTGTAAGGACTCTAGCGTCATGAATGTAAGAATGAACACAAGGGTCTAGATGTATGCTAGTTCTTGTTTTGTAAGGGCACGAATGTATGCAATGTACTCTAGAAATGGACTAGAGTTGTAAACGATAAGAATGTAAGCAATATACTCTAGAAATGGACTAGAGTTGTAAACGATAATAATGTAAGCAATATACTCTAGAAATGGACTAGAGTTGTAAACGATAAGAATGTAAGCAATATACTCTAGAAATGGACTAGAGTTGTAAACGATAAGAATGTAAGCATATACTCTAGAAATGGACTAGAGTCGTAAACGATAAGATAATAATACCTTTATCCAGGTATTCACATTAAAGTATATGTAAATGGAGTAAAAGAACGAGAATGTTTAAGTCGATTCTAGTTCCCACTAAACAAGAAACATAACAAGTCTTTTTTGTGATGTTCTTTTTAAAGACTTTTCGTGATGTTTATTTAAAACGTTAATAAGATATCTGCTAGATGTCTTAATTTTATTACCAACTCTATTAACATCCATGTCATGTAAATAAAACATATTTTTGATGTACACAGTAATACTTGAATTCGCAGTTACATACACATCCTATGAACTTCCTATAGGAAACATTCATACGATGTTAATTTGTATACTTCTCACTAATGTCACATACAGAACGTTACTGTAATATTACAAATTAACATGTTTCTAAGATGATCACATGTTGCAGTTACTTTTACATCTTTCGAAATAATTTTTTTCTACACCCGTGTTATAACAATGCACTTATATGCCCATAATCCGTTTCATAATGATACTCATTACGATACAGATTTTCAAATCAATAGAAACCCATAATTTTTCAATCAAACATGCTGTGCATTTGAATACTACGAAATTAGTAAAAAAATATATGAATCTAGGGCCTAAAATTTGCCCCACCCCGTCTTATTTCGTTTATTATTTAAATAGAAAATGCACAATTCAAAACATTGGTATTAATAAATTTGGTGATATAGGGAAGAAAATAGCAACATATTTAAATCTGCCTGATCCGAATTTATATACAGGGCATTGTTTTCGTACGACATCTGCAACCGTATTAGTAGATTCCGGTGGTGATATTACTACATTAAAACGCCATGGTGGCTGGAAATCCAATTCAGCGGCAGAAGGCTACATTGAAAATTCGGTTCAGAATAAAATCAGCATTTCCAATACAATATTGAACTCTATTGAGACTAGCAATAATGAAATAAATGTATATATTAGGAAATCGGATTATTTACAATTATTATATGTTGAATATAAATACAAATAAAATGTTTATAGTTTTCTTGTATCTATGGCGATACCAATACCCAAGGTATTAATTACAATTTTGTAGATTTTTTTCATAGAAATACGAATAATTACCGTTACCTATTGTGTACAATAAAAATATAAAATTTATGGTTTTTGATTATTTATCGGGTGTAGAAAAAATAGCGTATGCAACTCTCATGTAATTATTACACTCGCATAAACCATACGAAACTCGGCTTCGTCGTTCTGTATCCCGGTTAATGCTCGTGTATTAATAACCATCATTACATGATCGCTGCATAATATACTATTTATTAACATCGTACTTATTACGTCTGTACGACGTTAGTTCATAAAACTCTCAGTAATATCTCATATTAAACATCACAGTAACATAAAAAAGAAGAAAACAGAAGAGGAACTGATGAACGAAACATACAGTACAGTAGTTATAGTTATCTGTGGAAACAAAAATCACAAAAATGACAAGCATGAAATGGCGGATGGTTTTCAGTTATGTGATGGTTATGTGTTATATTTTATTTGCAGGAAGCACATATTTTCCAAGTAGTACTTGAATGAAGTGGTCTTAGTTTTCGTTAGTTCCTACTAAGCTACAGTTTCTATACTTAGTTATAATTCTTGTTATAATGGACGAACAACAATTGTTATCGGTAAGTACCTATTGCAAAATCATAATTATTAAAACTTAAAACTCATTCAATACTTTAATCGGCTATTATACATTGAAATTTCAGGTGGCGGAATTGTACACTAACATTATATAATAGAGTTTACAAAATAAGGGTTTTTTCAATTTTTACAATATTTTAGTTACCTAGAAAGTATATTTTGAAAACGATTCACACTATTTCAAATCCTAGATATGCATTATAACCTACAAAAAACTTGATATTGCAATAGGGTAGATATTATTATTAATAATAAAACATGCTCATATGTTGGCAGATATTTAAATCTAGAAGAAAATATTTTCAATGTTCAAGATGTTTCAGAAGCTACTTACACAAATAAAATAAAAAACAAATAGTTGGTAATTATGTAATGAAAGGGGAGTAACTATTCCAGATAGTCTGATACAAACAATGTATTGAACAGTACAAAAAATATTGAATCAAATATCCCTAGTTCTAGTTTTTTTAGTAGTAGTCTTAGCCATCAATATAGTTTTGCAGGTTTAGAAAATTTTAACATTATTACTAACAATTCTTGTGAACAATTAGAGACTGTTTAAGACTTTAAAAACAGAAATTTCTGTTAAAAAGCTCATTTCCATTTGAAAATTCACTTAATACAATAAATAATCTGTAGATGCCCCTTACAATGGTACCTATATTAATCTAGTTGAAGATAATATGTAACTTATGATACTGAATGCTCCAGTCAACAAACAGCATTCAATTATTTATTATTGTAGAAACACAGCTATTGGATACTCAATTGGATTCAATTAATTATAAACTCATTTAACTTGATAATGTTCATATCTCTTCCTCATAAGTAGTTTTTTTTGTATACAGTGTATTAATAATGCTTAGTTTTCATTAAGTTACAATTCCACGATGTTAATATACAATTTGTTCCAGGATGAAAATAACAAGATGAGAATAGTATATTATTTTATACAGAAAATAAGTATGAATTTTCATAGCACACTTGAATTTACCTGCCAAATGGAGTGAGGCATGGAATAGAAGGTAAATCATGAAAAGTCACTTCTCGAAATAAAATCTGTTATTATTCGTTTGAAGAGCCCCGCATGTATCTTATGGAAAATTGGTCCCAGTCAATTGGCTGAAAATCAAGTTTGATGTAATTTATGATGATCGATCAAAGGTCTCCATGGGCACAATTTGATCTAAAGTAATTGTTTTATTAGCTGTTGTTCAGAACGCCTTTAAATGTTTCACAGATAAGGATGTTGAAGTGTACGTTATGGAATGGTTGAGGTACTCGAAACAGCGACTCTTGCGTGAGAAAAAGTAACCGTAAGTAAACGATAGAATTTTCTTAAATCGGATTGGATTTCTGTTGTTGTAACGTAATGTTTAAATAAATCTTTATGTTGTAAAATTTTTATTAGTTTTAATATAATTAAAAAATTATTCTAATAAATTTTCTGTAAACTAGCTGTAATGTATGTGTATCCGTTAAACTTTATTAATTCAGTTTCAAAGTATGGTACGTTATGGTAACTACGGATTAATATACCCTTTTTTATTTCTTGCTTTCACTGAATGTGTTAATAGTTTCCACTTTCCAGACTTGTTATGTAATATGCTTACACAATTCTTTTTTTTTTAGGTTGGATTGCTGGACAAGATATTTTTTTTTCTAATTTTGTACCTGTTTTTTTCAAATTTACTGTACTGTTCATTAATAGTGAATAAACGTTTTAAATCCTTTCTTGCTTTTTTGCTATTTTATTTTAAATGTACAGGATGAACAACTAAGAACGACTGTAGGCCATATCTCAGAAAAGAATCATGGTACAACTTTCAAAAAAATTACCTTTAGGTAAGGGATCCTGAAAAATTGCTGGAAAATATTTTGCAGTCTCTAAAATATCCGCTAGGGGTGGAATGAACACTCGAAAACATAATCACTCCAAAAAAACATACTAAAGGTGTCCTAAAAATGCAATTTTTGAAATCTTGATGAGATTATGAATAAATTTAATTAAGGAGATTTTTTGCCATTATTCTTCAAATAATGGGTGGGGAAGGTTCAAACTTATGAACAAATTATAACTTTTTTGTTTTTTAACCGATATTAATGATTTTAGCTGCATTTAAAAGTTTTTCTGTTTAATAAGATTGATAACAAAATTAGATAATTTTGTATCAACTCGGAAATTTCAAATGTAAATTGAAGCATTTTTTTCATTTTTATATGTGATATTGTAAATCTTATATCTTGGAATAGATTCCTATTTTTTTACCCCTTTTCATCAGAATTTAAAAAATGCCTCATTACATTTGAAATTTCCGAGAAAAATGGGAAAATTGTGGACTTTTTCACAAAGCGTTGACAAAATTGTCCAATTTTGTTATTTTTGTTAAGCATTTCTTATTAAAAAGGAAAAACTTTTTCAAATGAGCCAAAAACATGGGTGTCGATTTAAAAAAAGTGTTACATTTGTTGTTTGGGTTGAACCTTCCCCCACCCCTTACTTGAAGAATAAAAACAAAAAGTCGCTAACTACATTTTTTCATAATCTCAACAATATATCAAACATTGTGTTTCTAGGATACGTTTAGTATGTCTTTTTTGGAGACAGTATTTATTATGTTTTTAAGTGTTCATTCCACCCAGGAGATATTTTAGGAACTCAAAAATATTTTCCAGCGATTTTTCAGGGTCATTTTCCTGAAGGTATTTTTTAAAAGTTGTACTATGACTATTTTTTGAAATATGGCCGACAGCCGGCGTTCTTAGTTGTTTACCCTGTATTTGCTGATTAGGCACAAAAACATCTATAGGATGTCATCCATAATGTTTGAGGTATATTATTTGGAGGTTTATGTAATGTCCATACAACATCTACGAGAATACACTGTATTGTTTTTGAAATGTCGCATTTAGATCATTGATAAGATGTTATTTTCTAGACATTGCATTAACATCGACAAGATGTTAAAAGACATTTCAGAATGTAAAAAAAATGTTGTTTTTAGTTCGTTATAAAGACTTCCTTTTGAGGAAGTTCTAGTAACATCACAGTAATGTAAAAAGACAGCGCTTTAACATCGCTGAAAAGTTAAGTTGAAACATCACAAAAGTTAACAGGCATAAGCGGTTGTATAGATGTGCATGTGATGAAAACAAGAGGAAAAAAGGAAGAACATTATCACAATGTGATGTTGAATTAACATAACTATAATGAAATTGACTGTCTCGACCCTTACTTCGTGGAATATGCTCATATTAGTGTTTTTAAATGAAACTCACGGTCTCTAGTTAATTCCACAATATAATAAAAGTTATTGAAAATTCTAAAAAATTGATAACTATAATATTTATTTGCATAGTGGGTTCGACAAGTGTGGTACCAGTTTGTTTTACGAGTAACGGTCCAGGAACCTCTGACATATTTAAACAGAAAGGGGGACCTAGTTGTGAAGGGGTGTGAAATTCCATGAGAAAGCATGGAAAGCTCATGTGGGTGTTTTTCCGGTTTTTTTTTGTATCAGAATGAATGGTGCTGGGTAAAAAAGGGAACGTTTTCCTTCGGAGAACGTGAAAACTCCAATGTAGCTTGCGCTACTCCCTTTCTACGCGGAGGAATGAATTGTATAGTGAGGGTGAGTGTAATGTTTTAATGTTTGAAAAATTAATGTGTGATTAATTAATGAAATGACATCACATATAAGTACAAGTAATGTAACCACCAATATAAGAGTAAGTGTGAGAGACCTTTTAACATGTGAGGTGTTTGTATATTATTCCTTTTATGTAACAATACTAAGAGTAAATGAAGTAAAGAACGAGAATGTTTATGTCGATTCTAGTTCGACAAGTGTGGTACCAGTTTGTTTTACGAGTAACGGTCCAGGAACCTCGGACATCCCATAGTGTTTTATGAGAGAAAATAAAGAGAATGTGTAAGTCGATTCTAGTTCGACAAGTGTGGTACCAGATGTTTTATGAGTAACGGTCCTGGAACCTCGGACTTCGCAGTGTTTAATGAGATATTGAGGCTGTAATGCCTGTACAACGCAAGAGAGGGTATCACTAAGTGTTCAAGAGTATGGGTATACGAGTGAGTTCAACTTTAATATTTCACAAGTTTGTATGAAATTATAATTACAAATGTAAGTAAGTGCTACTACGAGTGCGAGTAGAATTGGAATGAGGTTATGAATTCAAGTGAGAGTGTAAGTAAAATGGGAATACATTGAGAATGTATTGAGTGCAATGTATATTAAGAATGTATATGCGAGTAAGAGAGTGGGCTCATGAGACTAGAGCAAGTGCGAGTGCGTGCAACAACAAGTGAGTAAGAGTGAGTGCAAATGAATGTAAATGCAAATGTAAGTACGAGTATGTACGAATAAATGTAAAAGTATTATGAATGTGAGCTTTGAGTGCGAATATGAGTATGACTATAAGTTTGATTAAGGTGCAATTGTATGCGAGTGCAAGTAATAATTCATTTGTAAATGTGTAAGGTAGTGACCACGAGTGTATAAGTATGATGAGAGTTTTGTCTAACTCATTTGAGATTGTTTTTATATATGTTGTTATGATTATAGACATTTGCGGGCAAGAATGAGTTTTTAAAAGTTTTAATTAACGTAAAGGAGAGTTATTTCTGTTCTCGTCAAGGAAATGAGGGTAAGATATGTATATAATGTTTTTGTCAAGTCGTTTTAAATTCAAAGTGTCGTCAATGTAATTTTTTTTAAGTAGCATATGAGTAAGGGGGATGACGTTTTATTCTAAACGTCACCCAAATGTTTATGTTATCCAAGTATCTTTTCAATACCTTTATCCAGGTATTCACATTAAAGAATAATACCTTTGTCCAGGTATTCACATAAAAGTATTTTTTTAATACCTTTATCCAGGTATTCACATTAAAGTATTTTTTTTCCAATACCTTTATCCAGGTATTCACGAATTCATAGAAGGAGAGTGCTAGGATGGATCCGATTCCCGAAACCACGTCAACCGTACACAAAGTCGTCGCTGACCTTCTGGAGGCCATGGAGGAAAGCCAAGACACCCCTAGTCGCCGTGACGCCGCCGACTCCCCCGGATTTTCAGTGGTCAAATCACCTTCCAGCGCCGCCATACGCCCTGCCAACCCAGCTGCGGGTGTCGGAAGCCCCACACACCCCTACTTTTTGGAACACCCCGAACAGGACCCATGGAACAGCAAGTTCTGGGAAACGAATTCCGTCAGCCCACTGCAGGTACCAGCACCGAAGGAGATATGTCGAGATCCAGTTTACTAACCCGTCAGGAAGGATCTGTGCTGGAGATGTGGTCAGCCCGGACAAACCCGCAACCAGTGCCACCGCAGTCATCCTATCTTATTCTGTTCCCGATGCGGTTTGAAGGACGTATTATCCCGAGACTGTCCGTGTGCACCAGCACCAGCCGAACAGAGTCGCCACGACACCTGCCGTCTGTGTGACTGACCCCTACCGAACCAACATCCAGCCTGCCCCGCCTGCGGATGTCAGCATATTTTCAAGGCGCGTCTTCACTAGAAGTCGGAACCCTTTAATTAGACAATCCAAACCACAGCCTAATGAACGCACAGCCCAGACTCTCATCGTCGGCACTTTGATATTATTTATTGAAAATCTGTGACCTTGAGAACGCCATTTGGGTGTAAATGTCAGAGTTGGCTGTAACTTTATTTTGGTACCGCTGGCAGGGGCGCCCTTAGAAATGTAAAGAAAACATGAGAGTATTATGTTTATTTAAATTTACATAGATAATTATAAAAATAGAATAGAGGAAAGATGTTCTAGTGATTTATTTAGCTATATCATCGCGTTGGGAAGTAGGTAGTTCGATTCGTTTGTAACGAAGCGAATTTTTATATCTACTGATTAAAAGACTCCCAACTACGTACGACTAGGGTTACGACTAGCTCCTTCTGCATTTTGGTCACTGGCCTATGACGTTTTACACCGGAGGGCGTAGCTAGTGTAGCTAGTGCGATGTTCTCGAGCCTAGCCCAGCTGAAAACTATCTGCCATAGAGAAAGTAATTAAATATGTATTTACTTTATATCATATATACTACCTATATGATGTAAGGCCCTTACCACTATAAAATTGAATAACATTTCATATTGATATAGGTGTCTTCATATTGCACTATCAGCTCAGACACAGAATATTGGGCTGCTGTATTCTGTGGTTCAGACTTCAGACGAATACAAAACTTGTTAAAGTACGGTGTTGAGTAATTCGCATCTGGTCATTCGTTAGTCTATGCTCTTTAAGTAGTCTACCACGCCTCTCTGTTTACATGTCAAGTTCAATTTGTCATCGCAACTGTCAGCGAGGTAAATATTTTATATAAATATTTAAGTATCACATATATATTAATAAAATAATCCATTTCTAGATATTCAAAAAATATTTTCATATGGTTTTAAAAGTATATTAGTGAAGAATATAAAATGCATTACGGAAAAAAATCGCCCACAACGGGCACACCTTCTGTTTACTCACATACAACTTCAAGAAGTAATGCTAATTTACACAGATCATCCAGAAGTTTAAAATCTTTAAAAGTTCCTTGGTATCAACAACCGTTAGTACAAGACGCAATTTTTTTAGATGTTCAACGGGCTTCTGTTGTTACAGCTATATTTTCATTGGTAAGGTATTCAGTTTAATAACATTAATGATTCATAAAATTTCATATATATATATATATATATATATATATATATATATATATATATATATATATATCCCTATTGGCCTTTATCAAATTATATTGATAAAGGCGAAAACATCAAAAACTACTATAAAAAATACGTTATTTATTAAAATCGAGAATATTTATTAAATTCTACTTCTCAAAAGTCTTATTTGACATTTTCAACATTAATACATAAATATCATTACTTTTAATAATAATAATAAACGTTTTATTGTTCGCAAAAAAAATATATGTATTCGATACTTGAAATTGTTTTTTTAAAAACTATTTACACAAACTAACTAATATAATTAAATTTTTAAGTTTATAAGCGAAAAATTGACAAAGAACTGAACCACAAAAATGTAATTCTAAAAAGGTAAAAATTGCAGAATAACAAGTTTGCATGAATATAATAAAATGGCAATCTGCTGACGAAGGTTCCATGGGAAATGGTGATATAATTCCTCTGTTTGAAATTTCAACTCTGAGCGTTAGAGGGGAAGTTGAACAGATTCCAGGTCCATTGCTTCATCTTCTTTTTTCTTAGATTTGAATTGGGTCGATAGTTTTCTGACAATAATATATCCTCCTTGTATAACCAATAGACATTTATAATTATCCACATATTGGGAGTGTGGTGTATTGTCTGAATTTTTGACTCTGGAGCGTTTTCGAGAATTTTTTCTTTAATTTAGTTCAGGCCATCCAGATTGATGTTTTGCAGTTAAATACTGGTAGGAACGTTTTGAATTTCCAAAGCTTTCACTTCTAGTTCAGAAAGCAAGATGGAATTTGTATCAGGTATGTATTTTTGACTGTTATGGTTTCTGCTTGATCTTGACATGTCAGTATAATGGTTTCTTGAAATGGAAAAATTGCAATCTATTTGACCAGACGTTGGAAACATTTTTTGGGGATGTTGGCAAGTGGAGGAGGTTTTTATATTTAGGAGTTACACTTTGCACGGATTTACATCTTGTAGATCGATGTACTTGCAGAGATGCAGTGTTGATGGTTACAGCTCCAGACAAGGTTTGCTCATGGATGCATATTGCATGTTATTTTTTGTTAGATTTCTTTTATTGGGGATAATTGCTTTAAATTGACGTTTTCAAATGGGGATAGGATAGAAATGATAATAATCCAAATTCCGAGAATTCGTTATTGAAATCTGTAATATATAAGTTATTTTACTTTTCAATCTGTAACAGATCATTTTTATGAATTTTCCAAATAGTAATATGTTTTGCATATTTATTCCTATGAGTAACTGAATATCTTCTAACCTTTTTTGTAGTTGATATAGGTAATTATAAAAGTCAATTTTTATTATATTTGGATGCATGATTCCTAGCGTCGAAAATGTTATTGATGTTTCAATATCTTGTAATATTGAGATTATTATTTCCAGCATGTTAATAATTTGGTTAATAGTATCTTTAATGAACATTGCATTTTCTCGATAGATGCTTCCTCCAACAATTAATGCAATTTGCTTTAGTCTTGATTCTAAAAGTTTTTTGTTATGACTTATTTTATTTATTATAAAATTAAGTTTGTTTATTGATGATATAGAAAGAGAATTTTGTATTTTTATATCATTGTTTAATTGATTTTGATTTTCTTCAAGTTCTTTGATTATTTGTTGGTATTTTTCTCCGCTACTTGCATCTAAATTACCAATTATACTTTTAAATATATATAAAAGTTTTTGGAAATTTGATATTTTATGGATTTCGAATGGGAATTTAATTTTTTGACTTCATTAATGATTGGATTCAGGTCAAAATAATGAATAGGATTGAATGACATTCTTTAATTTTTGCTGTTCCTAATTTTAATAGGATTAGGTTTAGCATTCATATGTAGTTTTAATGGACATTTAAGGTTATCCATATTAATTTTTCTTTGAGAATCAATGGTATTTGTTTTTTTCTTTTCAAACTTATTTGCTTGTTTTTGGCTCTTATGTAATTTAATAAAAACATTCTGATCCTTTTCATATATTTGGGGGTCATCGTAGTTTTTATAAATTTTTTCGATTCGTTTTTCTTTTATAAGGTTTCGTGGTAAGATTGAATGATTTCTAAGTCGTTTTTGATTGTTATGTCGATTAATTTTTTAATGCATTTTTTAAGTTTTAAGGAAGAATTTTTTAAATATTTTTGTAGAAATGGTTCGAATATTTCTGGGTTTTCAAAATACATGTAGTATTGTGTTTCTGGATTAATATAATTCTTAATGAAGTCGATAACATCCTTTCCAGATTTGTTTTGTGAAAATTGTACATTAATACGTTAGAGTTCAAAGTATAGTCTGATAATTTTAATTTCCAACAGGTAAATTTAGTGTCTTTAATGGAAAAAAGCCATTTTAAGGGTTTATGGTCGGTGATGATATTAAATTCTTTTTCAAATAGATAAGGCCTAAAATATTTGGTTACCCAAACAATAGCTAAAACTCCACCTATAGCAACATTACTCATGTCGATTGTCAAATTGAATGGTTTCGAAACGTCTGGGTATTGTAAAATTTACTTGTTAATTAAATGATTTTTACAGTTGTCAAAACATTTTACAAACTCATGATCGTGTACAATTTTAGCTCCCTTCTTTAGTCATTTTGTTAGTGGTTTCGTGATGCTTGCAAAATTAGGTATAAACCTACGATAATAACCTAAAAGTCCTAGGAATCCTTTAATTTGTTTAGTATTGCAAGGTATAGGGTTCTCTTTAATAGCTTTAATTTTATCCGGGTTCGGCTTTACACCTTCCTAGGTGACAATGTGTCCTTGATATGCCACTTATTTTCCAAGAAAGTCGGACTTGTCTAGCCGGATTTTAAAATTTGATTCTCTTAGTCCCTCAAAAACGTTTTTAAGATGTTCAATGTGTCCTTGTAGAGAAGTTGAAAATACGATAATATAATCTAAGTGTACAAGACATTGATCGTTTTGTATACCTCAAAGAATATTATCATTCGGTGTTGAACCTTTGTACAGTACAGTTGTGCGCTCCGAAACGATTAAGTAGTTAAAAAGTAATTAGTGAATATTTTCAAAGTGAACCAAAACAAGCAAGTAAGAATATCAGGTTAACTTTTTATTAAAACATTAGTAAAACAACACATTAACTAGAAGTGAATCTGAATTTAATATCAGATATAAATAACAGAAAATACTTTGCCAGATCCGTATTAAGGAAAACCTAAATGATACTTAAAAATGAATGACAACATATCTCAAATAGGGTGTACACCCACTAATAACACAACCCAACAACCCAAAACATATTCCTCAGTAGCAAACCAACAAACCAGAACAAACAATTTCCCATCCAGAAATCAAGCTATACTATTCGACGCAATCGAAAACACTAGGCTAGAAGACTACCTAAAGGCACTATGCCAAACAATCCAACCAAATAACATATTTTTTTGCTCAAAGCTATCAAACAACAGAATATGTATTTATTTGGCAAATGAAAATTTAGTGAACACATTCATCAACAATCACGGTAAAATCCAAATAAACCAACAAATACTACAGGCACGTCGACTAGTCACTCCTAGTCAAAGATTAATATTATCCAATGTTTGTCCTTCTATCCCCCACTCAGTCCTTGAATATGAACTTAAAAATCTAGGGATTAATCCTCTTTCACCCTTATCTTTCTTGCGAATAGGAATCTCAGATCCCGCATTTCAACATATCCTAAGTTTTAGAAGACAAATATTTATATCTCCATTCAATAACCAGTCCCTTCCCGATTCATTTTTAATCACATATGAACAAACCTCATATAGGATATTTTTGTCCCTTGATAATCAAGAATGCTTACAATGTAAACAAACTACTCATACAACAAAAAACTGCCCAAATAGAGCAATCACTTCAACTCACTTTAACCCATCAACAGAATCATCACCAGAAAATCCAGCCGACAATCAAACTGAAGAAGAAACAAACAACATTTCACAATATCAACAGGATCAATCAAATAACCTAAACTCAGAACAAATTTCCGAACCTCAAACAATGAATATCCAAGTAGTTAAACACACCGAAAATAGTAAAGACAGCAAACCGACTATCAACAGAAACGAAATCCAAACAACCAAACTACAAAATAAAAGAACATCAACAGAACGTTCCCCATCACCAACAACAACTGAAAATAAAACAAACCGAAAACAAAAAACCAAAAAAATCAATAGGAGAAATGTTAAGTCACACTAAAGCGCTTTTCAAGAATACAGATATCAATTATCCTCTAACCTATGAAGAACTTATAGATTTTTTTGAAAATTGTGAAGGGTGTACAGATCCTCTCAATATCGTGAAAATGTACACCGAAGAAATAACGGAAGTCACAGACCTCCTTACCAGAATATACCCCTATTTAAAGGATAAAAAAATGAAGATGAGATGCACTCGAATTAAAAATAAAATTCTCAAACAGATAAACCCTGAATACCAAACAGAACTGGACACAGATACCTCTATTGAAACCTATTAATCTTGTTTACCTTCACTTCCTTAATTCAGTGGAATATAAATGGGTACTATACCCACCTAGAAAACTTGCAATTAATAATTTCAAAATACAAACCCATGCTAATATGCCTACAAGAAACCAATTTCAAAAACAATAGAATCCATAATCTAAAAAATTATAATTGTATCTCTAAAAATCGAGAAAATGCAAGAATAGCCAGTGGAGGTGTAGCAACATATATTAGAAATACAATAGATGCAACATCAATTCATCTAAAAACTACTATTGAAGCAGTCGCCGTTAGAGTGAAAGATACAATGACCTTTTCATTGTGCAACATATACATTCCCCCAAATCAGGAACCTACTACAGAAGAACTCACTGAGCTGCTGAGCCAAATTCCAGCTCCTCAGATAATAGTGGGAGACTTTAATGCCCACAACTATATCTGGGGCTCTACTAAGCAGACACCTTTTGGAAAAAAAATTGAAAATCTATTAGAAAAGTACAATCTTAACCTCCTAAATGACGGCCAAAAAACCAGACATGACATAAGAACTGGTGAAGATTCAGCAATCGACCTAACAATATGTCACCCATCTCTCTCACAAATACTTAATTGGGATGTATCAACGTATTTATATGATAGTGACCACTATCCCATAATAATTAGCAGCGAACTGGAAAATACACTGGACCCAATAACAAAATGGAAAATAAAATCAGCAAATTGGAACGAATTCCAAGAATTTATACAAGAAAATCTCCACGAGTTAAAGGAAGATGCGGATATTGATCAAGAAGTACACTTCATCACAGAATTAATAACGCAATCAGCAGATAATCATATTGGACGGTACGAACACAACAACAAACACCAAACGGTTCCCTGGTGGAACTTGGACTGCAAAGAGGCTGTGAAGAAATCGAAAGAAGCTTTTAACAGATTCAAAAGCAGCAAGACGGAACAAAATTCAATTGAATTCAAACGATTGAGAGCCAAAGCCAGATACACAATAAAAAAAGCGAAACGGGAATCATGGAAAGAGTATGTCTCAACAATAAACAGCTCAACTCCAATGTCCACTATATGGGAAAAAGTCAAAAGGATATCCAAACCAAAACAATCCAATACAATAAACTTTCTGGAGATAAATAACACTATTTATAAAAACTGAAATGAAATAACAAACATCTTATCAAGTGAATATCAAAAAAACTCAAGCAACTCAAACTACACACCAGATTTTTTGAATCATAAAAACAAAGCAGAGCAGCAAGAAATTGACTATAATAATAATAACCAGCAAACGAACAGTTTGAACTATGCAATAACCATTGACGAACTTGAAAATTCACTCCAAAACTCTAAAAACTCCAGCCCAGGTCCTGATAATATTCCACTCATTTTTCTAAGAAATCTAAGTAAACAAACCAAAGAACATTTACTAAAGATATATAACCTGATCTTAACAAAGAAAGTATATCCCAGAGCATGGACAGTTTCCATTATAATTCCCATTCCTAAGCCAAGTAAAGCGAAATCAGATCCAGAAACATATAGACCAATTTCACTCACCTGTAGCATGGGAAAAGTTCTTGAGAAGATAATTAATAACAGACTTTTATGGCACCTAGAATCAGAAAAACTAATCATACCCGAACAGTGTGGTTTCCGTAAAAATCGCTCCACGTTAGACAATCTTATAGATCTAGAATCTGAGATCCACGAGGCCTTTGCAATAAAGCAGCACTGCATCGGAGTATTTTTTGATATTCGTAAAGCCTACGATACAGTCTGGAAATACTCAATAATCAAAACTCTTTACGATTGGTCAATACGGGGTAACATATTGAAATATATATCGAACTTTCTTGATCAACGACAGTACCAAGTACGAGTAGATGGCGTATACTCACAGCTGAACACCCAAGAAAACGGCATTCCACAAGGGTCAAATCTCAGCACAACATTATTTCTCATAGCAATAAATTCAATTATAGCAAACTGTAAATCACCCGTGAAATGCAGACTATATGCAGATGACCTGGTTATCTATTGCAGAGGGAAAAATATGACTACAATACATAAAACCATCGAACAAACAATAGCTACAATAGAGGATTGGTCAAAAACAAGTGGACTGCGTTTCAACACGACAAAAACCAAAGCTTTATGTTTCTCGAAAAGGACTCAACCACAACTTGAAAACTTGTACCTTTATGGACAGAAAATAGAATATGTGAGAGAAATAAGTTTTCTAGGAATGATACTCGACCAAAAGCTGACATGGAAATCACACATTCTGACATTGAAGAAAAAATGCCAACCTGGAATTAATTTACTCAGATCACTAGCATTCAAAAACTGGGGCGCAGACTACTCAAGTTTACTGCACATCTATAAATCATTGATCAGATCAAAACTTGACTATGGAGCGATTGCCTATAACTCTGCCAACAAAAGCCTTCTTCAGTCAGTGGAAGTTATACAAAACACAGCTCTTCGCATCTGTTTGGGTGCCCATCGTACAAGTCCTATCCAAAGCTTACATTGGGAGACTGGAGAGTTACCGCTTTCTTACAGAAGAGAATATCTAAGCATCTCTTATGCTGTCTCTGTAATATCAAACAAAAGAAATCCAGTAGCCCACAACGTCTAATCTGATCGTTTTAAAGCCAAATTTTTATCCAGCTCAACTACTCCTCCTTTCTATCACAGAGTCAAAACATATTTAAACAAAATAAATTCGCATTTCCCAAATATTTATGACGTCCCATCAATAAATTATCCTCCTCCATGGACAATAACACTCCCTATCCTAGACCTAAGCCTCGCCTACCTTAATAAATCAGAGACTCCAACAGCCAGAATGAAACAAGAATTCCTAAGAGCCTTAAATAAATCCGGTAGCATTTATAAGGTATACACAGATGCTTCAAAAAATCAAGATGAAATTGGGGCTGCCTTCTACTCCGAGGACTTTTCGAAATCCTACATACTCCCACCCTTCACATATATTCATTCAGCTGAATTATTCGCCATCTTAGAAGCACTCAAGAAAATCCAGAAAATCAAGCATAAAAATGTCCTTCTAATATCTGACTCTCAAAGTTCACTAACAGCACTTCGTCAACTGTACTCTAATCACCCTATAGCCATACTGATCAAGAAAGAGCTACATAATTGCAGAAACAGCAGCATACATATTAAATTCATGTGGGTCCCATCCCATACTGGAATAGAAGGGAATGAGAGAGTAGATCAAATAGCAAAAAATGCATTCACCAATCAACAATCAGAAAGGAACGATTTTACCGTACATACTGATTTGAAAGCGTTCTACAAGAGCAAAATCTGCGATAAATGGCAGGAAGAAGCAATACATAACCAACACAAATCATATGAAGTCACTACAAATTCTCACGGTTGGAACTGTAAAAACATAAATAGAAGAGAACAAGTGATCCTTTCTCGTATTCGAATCGGTCATCCGCGCATCACACACGACTACTTACTAGCAGGAAAACATAAACCAATATGCGAAATGTGTAATAGTGAGTTAACCGTGAAACACCTGGTAACCGAATGTGCGAAATACGACAAGGAACGGAAAAAGAATCAACTACCACTATCACTAAAAAAACTATTACAAGAAAAGCAAGAAACTAAAAAACTTTTAAACTACCTAAAAGACTGCAAATTAAGTAGCAAAATATAGTGACTATAACCAAGCTACAATAAGTGAACTTCCATCATTTTAACTCGCTAATAACCCTACGTGGTTGATGCGATTGATATATAAAAAAAAAAAAAAAATATTATCCATTACTCTTTGAAAGGTAACAAGTGCACCTTTCAGGCCAAATGGAATTCTTAAGAATTCCCAATGACCGTTTTCAATGGTAAACGCGGTTTTTTCTGTGTCCTTTTCATCTATGGCGATGTGGTGGAAACCACATACTAAAATGATGGTGAAAATTGACACCTACCTAATTTATCCAATAGATCAGTAATATGGGGGAGACGGTATTTGTCATAAATGGATTTAGAATTTAATTGTCTATAATCTATTACAACTTGCCATTTTTGTTTTCCTGGAGTCTAATTTTTTTGATACAACTTATAGGGAAGGGCCATGGTGAGTTGTTAAGTCTAATAATTTTTGAGTGAATGAAAACGACGAATACTCAGTTATTTACGTTATTTTTTGGTACTGATTGATTAAAAACGTGAATGTCAACTAAAGTATTAATGTTTGAAATAGTTAATTAAGGAATTTATTGATATATAATAATTGAACCTTTATAGGCTAGGTATCTACTGCATGAACAATGTAAGTAATTTTATTTTACTGATTACTCCCAGAATAAATAATGCAATCTTGAGCATTTCCTTGACTATAAGGGCGTAACAACTCTGTTGAGTTTCCGTAGTCCTTGCAAAGTTGAAGAATGGTTGTTTCAACTATCGTTGTCTTCCATCTTAAAGGTTTCGAGTTTCGATGGTCTTCAATAGATGGGTTTCTCTATTTTTAGAAAGCCTCACCACTAATCACGGATTACAACGGTTCGATATCTAGACAATCATTGAAAATTAGACACGTTTCATACACGACAATTCTAGATATCCTACTGACTATGCTAGAAATATATTCGATTCTTGAAATTGCTTTTTTAAAAACTATTTATTTAAACAAACTAACTAATATAATTAATTTTTTAAGTTTACAAGCGAAAGATTGAGAAAGAACTGAGTTACAAAAATATGATTCTTAAAAGGTAAAAATGCAGAATAACAAGTTTGACATGAATATGATAAAATGAGAATCTGCTGATGTTGGAGGTTCCATGGGAAACGGCGATATAATTCACATCTGTAAATAACATGAACACTGAGTGGCTACAAGAACTATGGTATATTAAAGTTACAATTTATATTCAAAATTTCAACATATTGATAGGTATGCTTTTGGTACTACAAAAATATATTAAGTTTTCTCTTGGGTTGGCTGTCTATGCTACGTCATTCAATAATTACAAACGATCATAGTTACATTGCTTTTCCCTGAAGTTAAATAACTTACTAAGCACGACACAATCAGTAGATGACAGCATAACATCTAAGTCATCCGGCAGTCCTAGTGGTTGAATCATATATCAAGTAAATTTTTATATATCAGACATAGTAACAGTATATGTTCAAGGTTTTCTGGTACTAGCAGGTGCAAATGTCATTAGTTTTCTATTGTTCAAATATGTATATAACCTTTCTGAGTTTGATGTACGAAGTTGGGCTACCAGTATTTTTATATGGAAGGATAAGGTGCCGTTTAAATATTTATTTTTGTAGGATCGCTTTGCAGTTGGAACTTGTAAGACGGGTGATGTGTACTGAGCAATATTCTATTTAGGTCATCTTCCTAGTTTTTGTTTAAATAATGACTGAGTAAGACATTTTTAGTGTTTTCAATAATGTTATTAATATTAATTTCTGTACGGCAGCAATTAGATGTACTGTAGAATAACTGGCTGGACCAATTATATTTTGAGTTGCCGCAAGTTGATCCCTACAATTGTAGTGTATGTAGCAGCGCCCTACGAACTTATCAATTATTCGTATTAATAGTTCAATGGCCTGTTTCATTATATAATATCCAGTCTCACATATTCCTGTTTCGATTCTGACTGTTTGCAGCTGTCTTCCAGAAAGAATTTTGTGTTTTCTCCACTTGGTCTAGGATTCGAAGGGCCCATATGCCACTTTCATATGTGAATATAGGAATTACTATGTTATTATTATATAGTAACCTTATGAATTCTAGGAATTAAATGTTTGAGTATTTTATAGTTTTTAACAGCACGCATTGGCACAATCTACCTTTATCTACCTTTCCAGGCATGTTGTTTTAGATTGTTTAGAAATAAGCTGTTGAATGAGAAGGTGAACCTACGTATTTATATGTGTTAATAAGATCGATAATAGTGTTTTTATATGTAAACTGCGGCTGATGGCCGGTGTTTGGACTTTTACGAAAGATTACTATTTTTGTAGGATTTGCATAAGTTCTATTCGAATTTCTATATATCATAACGTTCTTCGCCGTTTTCTAATTTCCAGCTTCCATCTATCTCGATCGGTACATAGATTCTCCTCTATTTCTCTTGCTTGTATATCCTTTTCTACTCCTTCTCTCCAACTCAACCTAGGTCTCCCTCTCTTCCTTCTGCCGTATGGCGTCCAATCCAGCACTTTTCTTGGTATTCTAGTTTGTTCCATCCTCTGTACGTGTCCATACCACCTAAGTTGATTAACTCGGATATCTTCTGTTAAATTGTGTTTAGTCCCCATTATTTCTCGGATTTTCTCATTTCTGACTTTATCCAGCTTCGATTTTCCAGCAGCACGCCTCCAGTAATCCATTTCGGTGGCTTCTATCATTTTAAGTGCATTTTCCTTTAACGGCCATACCTCACTTCCATAGGAGACGATACTTTTAACTATACTGTTATAAATTTTATGTTTGTCTTTTCGAGTTTCTGCTAGTACCAAATCATCTGCATAGAGAAGCATTATTATGTTTTCAGCATCGTCTAATGTAAAACCTTTTGCTCCATGTTCCTTGAAGTAAGTTTCTATACATTACTCTATTGGTCCATGAAAAAAGTGGCGAGTGATACATTCGGTTTAAGATTCTAGTGACCCCATTAGCGAACAATTTTTCGCTTATGAGTTCGGGAAGCTTAAATAGTTATTTACCACTGTTGATAACATAAATATATAGGAGTCGCAGGTGACTGGATTATATTATTGCTTTACAATAGGCATCAAGTAGTTGATGTTCACCAAACTAAATCTAACCCTGCTTGGATAATCATGGGGGTTCCACAGGGATCAACCTTAGCTCCACTGCTATTTATACTGTTTGTCAGAGTTTTTGTAAACTTTTGTAATGTGCCTCAACAAATGATTACGTACGCAGATGACACAAGTCAGATAGTGGCTAAAGAAAACCTACTGCAATCTGCTGAAATTCATAATGTTACTATAAGGGAATTCTTATCCTGGTGTTCAGAAAATGAACTGCTGGTAAATAAAAGTAAAACAGTATTCATGGGTTTTCAAACAAAAAACAAACAAGCAAGACCTTTGTCCATTAATGAAACTAAAGCATAGTTCAATTGAACAAGTAAAATATTTTAAATACCTGGATCTAACTATTGATCAAAAACTCAAAATTGCATACTTTAGTCTTGTACAATCAAAATTATCATATGGCTTACAGTATGGGGTAATTCTGCCCATATATGTATAAAGAAAGCATTTATAATTAAAAAAAATCATAAGAAGTCTGACTGGTACACATTATAGGGTGAAATGTAAAGATGTATTTAGAAACATGTCAATAGTAACCCTACCCTGTTTATATATCTATCTCATAACCTTAAATATAAAAAAGGATGAAACAAATTATATAACAAACAACAGGATACATACACATAATACAAGACAGGCTGGTGAGCTTGGACTACCATTTTCTAGATTAAATATTGGTCAGGATTCTGGAGGTTATTATCAGGGTGACAAATGATAAGAATGTAACTAACTACCATGTATACTGGTATGTGATTAATTTCTGAATCAAGTCTAAGCAATCTTAATACAAGGTGTTTTCACTTTTGAACTTGTCTGTAAAATTTTAAAAGATGAATTTACTTACTTACTATTGTCTTCACATTGTCAACTTTACCAGAAGCCTGCCAGGCATTCGGTCCGGCCTATGAGGTTCTGTGAAATCTGTAAGTCTATTATTAATCAGTTATGTAAGTATCTTCTCCTTATGGTTTTTTAAGGCTATGCTAGGATAGTTATAATGATCCTCTTTTGCGCATATTTTTGTAATTTTATATACGAACATCCTGAAGGTATATCCTCTTGTGAGAGAATCATGTTTAAGGTTAACGATCCACTCTGTAAGCAGATTTTTATAGAATTCACTGGGTGTATTATTTTCCCCTGGCGCTTTGTCGTTTTTCATTTGGTTCAAGTCATGTATAATTTCAGAGTTGAAAAATGGTGTATCAAAATAGGGGTGTACTGATAAATTGAGTTTTTGTAATGTTTTATCATTATATTCATGTCAATATTCAGTCTAGCCTTTTGTTTCAATTAAATTGTTTTCAAATTCCTTTGGGTTTCTCATGTCCTCAAGTTTGCAGAACATGTAAGGGTCCTTGGATTAGACAGATAAGATGGTTTGGACTTTTTTCATACCGACCTCAGTTGGTGTTAGTTTGAACTCTGGAACATCGAAGAAATCCACTTCAGTGGTGCCAAGAACGACTATTGTGGAATCAGGAATAGAACACTATCGTCTACAGTGATTAATCCCGGCTGTGCCTACACATGCATGATGCTCGAGCCAGGGTGAGGACACAAGGCAAACGTCGTAACCCTCAATTTTTTGTTAAGCGACATGTACATCGCATCGCCGGAGTTGAGATATAGGGTGCCATTGCTTATGGCTCAAGGTCACCTCTAGTCTTCATCGGAGACAATATGATCGATACATTCTAGAAATATTGGAACCTCATCTGATTCCTTACCTCAGGACACTTCAAAATCCAACTTTTCAGCAAGATAACGCTCGGCCACATATAGCCAGACAAACCTTGGGCTACTTCCACCAGGCTCAAATACATCTCCTACCTTGTTCCCCAAGATCCCCGGATTTGTCGCCAATTAAATATGTGTGGGACATAATCGGTAGATGGTTAAGAAATTTTCAGGGTTTTCCTCAAACTCCGATGGTTCTTTGACTTGAAATAGAGGTGGCATGGAATGAGAAATCCCAGGAGGATATTGGAAGATATTGATCCGTAGACGCATTAGGGAATTGTAAGAAATCATGGGGCTTTAACCCATTATTAAAGTTAGTGAGCAGAAACTTAATCCTCACCCGATTGAAGTGATTGATTTTATGAAAGTACAATGTATAATTTGAACTTTGATTGCTTCCCTTTCCATATATTAAAAATTGTATCAAGAATTTTAAGTATCAAAAACCAAAAGTACAATATGCTATACATGTCGTAAGTAATAATATTTATGAATTAATGTTGTCAACATCTTTTTTCTTTTAAATCTAAACCTAATGGTGGTATATAGTTTCATGGGTGGCCTTATATCACATTAAATAAAAACTATTTCTTTTAGGTGCTATCGATTTTTACAATAATAACAGCTTGTTTTGATTTATACTGTTATGCTATGGCTGCACCAGGCTCTACACATTATGGATATTATGTGATATCTTTCCAATTTGTCTATGTTGGAAATCGACACGGTAATCATAAGTATTTGCTAAACTATATTTTTAAATTTATCATATTAATCTGTAGCTGGTATGACTGAATAAAATATAAGTATTACTATCTAAGTGAATTACAATACAGAATACATAAAATAACCAACTTAAGTAATGAAATTAAGGGGTAGTCTTGAAAATACCTAGTCATCTAACTGGTTTATTCATAATGTAGTTGTATATAGGGGGCCGTTCATAAAATACGTCACATTAAAATTAACTTTTTTTGACCCCCTCCCCCCCGGTTGTCACACTGTGTCACACTTTCTGTGACCCCCCCTGGAAATATTTCGTCACAAAAACTAAGACCCCTCCCCCCCTAAACATGATAAATTTTGATTGATAATACACAAATTTTGATATTAGAAAATATTTTTTTTTATTTTTATAATAAAATTTAAATAAATTAATAAATATCTTAAATAAAAAACAAATAAATAATATTTTTATTTATCAGAAGTCCAAGGATTCTGAAAATGCTCCGAAACATCTATAATTGGTATTGCAACATCTTCTTCTACATCTTCGAAACTACCATCCACTTCATCGTCATCTATCCATTCTGCATTTTCCGTACCAGCGTTTTCATCTCCTAATATACATAACAGCTCACGAGCTCGCCGAGCTACAATGCGAGTTGGTTGTATACGTCGAACTACTTCATCTTGTCTTTTCTTTTTTGGATGTAAATTCTTCAAATGTTGCAGTAAGGTTTTATTAGACGTATGATATAGGCTACATTCTTTACATGTTCTATTCGCCAATTTATCATGGACTGACGGACAAAACCAATCGTAAGGAATTTGCTGAAAATCTGCAGCTTCAGGCTGAAGTTTCACTGCAAGACGAGCAAATAGATTAATAAATGTGCCATCATCCGAATTTACTTGAGATACTATTAATCCGTTTTCAGTTTGTTGTAATTTAATCGGTGGAGGCAAAAATCCGTCTGGAATTAAACTTCTTAAACTACTTCTAGTTTGGCCACAGCAGTCTTCGTTTGAGCATTTCAAAATTTGTAATAAGTATTGTGATTCACGAACATGTTTACAGTACCAATCATCAATTATTATTTGTACATTGTCACTATCGTCTTCTTTTGGTGCTATATACCCTGCATCTACATCGTAACCATCGACTTTTAACGACTTCCAAACACTAGCCAAAGTTGTCCCTGCATATTCAAAGTTCTTTTTTTCCAAATCTTTATCAATAGTTTTACCGTAAGAATCTAAATGCGATCCATAATGCTCATGAGGCAAAATCAAGCCAGCTAGCTCATGACTTAGTGGAGCCATTCTTCTTTCTACACGATTGTAAGCACTTCTGCCTGGTGCATTTGTAACAACAAATAAAGCATCCAAATTAAAATCGCGAAAATGCTGGATAGCATAAAATATAACTTTTCTGTAGCGAGGATTTTCATCAGGACCTCCATCAGCAGAAATGATTACTACAGGTTTTGTAGATCCGGTGTTTGTGTAGGCGAGACTTTTAAATGATTCCAGTTCAAATATTTTTTTTAAATCATTGGAATGTGTGTTAGCAGTGGAACTAGAATGTTTGCCACTTCGAATAGCTATAAACGTTGGTCCTGAATAGGTTACTTTTGAAGGATTTCCGAAACCATTCGGCTCAATAACAATACCAGCATATACAGACGGTATTAATTTGTGTCCAGCAGCTACTACCCAGTCATGGTCAGGAAGAGAAACTCTGTATTGCATGTGCATCAATAATGGTGCTTGTTTTGAAGCTGCTGTGAGTCCAATCGGAACTCGGGCTTTATCATCCTGAGAAAGAAAAAATACTTCATTGGGTCCAAGAAAAGAAGCAAGACTTTCTAAATATCTAATTGAAGTTGTCGCAAACTCTGTGTCAATGTGTTTTTTCTTTAAGTCATTTTGAGCACGGATTAATTTTACTGGTACTGTAGAAACATGTCTCTTTCCTTCACGAGAAGATGAATTTCGTGGTAAAAGTCGTAAGTACGTAGCGCTCCTACTCAGTTGAAAACCCAAACTTTTTAATTGCTCGTGTAACTGATCTAAATTTTTACAGCTTCTTATTGTCTCAGTTCTACGTCGTTCATCAGCAGAACTACCAAAAATAGCAATTTTCATGATAGTTTGCAGTATATCTGGTTGATCCTCTTCTAAACTCGGCCGACCGGGATTACTTCTTTACTCGTCGACGCTTGAGGACAATCCTTGACTGTATTGAGTGGCTAAAAATCAAAGGAATTAATTATAAGTATATATATATAAACTGATTGTATAAAATAGCGACTTATACAAGCTCGTTTACACTATAATTTTACACCGAAATTGTTTAATTTACTAATCTTATGATCTTAATTATTAATCCAACAAAATCATGCATTTATAAAAAGTTTTCGAAATAGTAATGATAATATAAACCGTGAGTAGTATTGGTGTGAACTAGATAATAGTAAATATTAACCAGATTCAAAAAGAACTTAACTTACCTTAATACTTGTAAAAAACGTTAAATTCCTTGCTTTATTCTGAGTTATCTTTTGATTTAAAGATTCGATATAATTTTGAATATTTGTTTCGAACTGCTTGCCATCACTTTTGTGCTCGTGCTTGAGATCGTTCCAAATCTTGTTGACATTTTCTTGCACGATGATTGATTTTTTATCCGGATAACACTTTTTATACGTGTTGAATAATTTTTGATAAAGTTCACCTCTTATCGATGACATTTTCTTGCAATATATATCTCAATCCAAGAGTTATAAATTTCGACTAAATACCTCACTTTATAATGAAAAGCATTAAATTGAGAAGAGAGTTAAAAGCGTCTGCATTAGTTCACTGCTAAATGACGAATGAAAGAAAAATACGCGCAGAGTGCTTAGAAACGTTACTCTCTCATGTATTGGGAAAACAAAGAAATCGATTGTGATGGATCGCAACGCCACTAGAGCCAAGTCAAAACGCTACAGCGACACAGAGTGCCACAGAGCTAGCGCTCATGTTGAAAAAAATAAATATATCAAGTTACAATTTATTGTAATAAATATATATACATTTAAATATCTGTATATTAACTAATACGAAATAAATGACTTCTATCATTACAAAATTGAAAAAAAAATCGAGAGAACGAATACTCAGTAAAATTTTTTAATGAACGGCGAACGTCACGCTGCCGTAGACCCCCTGTCCCCCCTTGTCACATCTTGTCACACTCGCCAACCCCCCCCCCCCTTGTATGCGAACGTATTTTATGAACGGCCCCTAGGTATTATTTATTATTTAATGAACCTTCGTAGTTTGTAAGAGTTTGACCCTACTAACCTGTTCGAATTTTCATTTTCTATTTACCCATTTAGCCTTTTAATGATAAATTAATTTTTTTTTCAATATGCAAAAAACAGATTGTTTGGATAATGTCCTTTTTATATACTTTTAATATACGACTTTTTTTATCAAAATGAAAAAAAAATAGTTACAAGATGGTAATAGTCGAAATCGCCTGTGAAATGGATTAGGAAAGGGGGGAAAATAAATGCAAGTCGATTCGAGTGGCGGGGTGGGTGGGGTGTAGGTTTTTATGGGTTGAAAATGGTTTTTTGTGATTTCCAGCGAAGTTTATCTTCTGATCGAAAAATGGTCTACAGAAAAGCTTAGATAATTAAAAAACATACAATTTTGCAACATAAACTAAAATTTTACGATATCGGAAAAAAAATTTATATATTTAAAATTTTGAGTATTTGTACATTCTTTAGTCCTTAAATAATCCTGATTTGTCCGAAATCTGTAACTTGAATAGTTTCTGAGATATTAACGATGTTAAGTCATAGAGGAAATGGGTGTCAGACTAGGTCCAATGAAGCCATACACGAAGTTTGGTGAGAGTATGTATCACAAAAAATTTTCCCGGCAAGCACCCTAACTATAAGTTTACTACACTAAGACATGATTTCCTTATTGCTTTATGTGTGCGTTCGAATTCAGCCTTTTATCGAAAAGCATTCCCAAAGATGTTATCTCCGATTCCATTTGAAGAGGAATGTTGTAAAGTGTTAAAGAGATGGCACTAGGCTTCTTTTTTGGAAAAAACTATATGTATTCTAATTTAACCCTTTTTTCGTCGGGCTAATTAGAGGGAGTGTAGTTTCGTTGTTCTTTTCCGATGCATTCGAAGGACCATTTGGATGTTGTGAACTTTGGGGATGATGTATTTGATGTAATGAAACACTTATATCACGATATGATTTATATTATCACGAGGTTATAACTTATTTGTTTTGCGTCGACAATTAAGACTTCACTTATTTTCGCGATAACTGAAAGTATTGTGCACCTACTATGTTGGTTTATGAAAATGATTAATGATTACAGACACATGGTGGTTCCCGGGATTTTAATACGCCGGTGCTCTTCGAAACTGAGTACCTTTTCGTACCACGTTAAATGATGAAAGAGAGCGAATGTAGGGTCTATGGAGTATTTATATGTTTGATGACGTAGGATCGAAGAATGAGGGAGCTATTAGAAACTAGCCAATGGGATACAAGTATTTGAAAATGTAACGTTCAAACACAACTGAATTTTGCAGATATGGAGATGTTTTTTTTGGGGTTTTCAACGGTTTCGTAGTAACAGATAACAGGGTTTGGACCAGCGTTTTTATGAAGAGATAAGGTGTCGGGAGCTTTGGTGTTGTTAGTGGAATTTCAGAAGACGATTATTTCTGTTTTTCTTAGGTGTTAGTAAATTTAAATGACTTTTTGTAGTTATATAAAGAAATATTAAAGGTTGAAATTAAGGATATTTTTAGGTATATGTTTTGAACATAATATTCGAAATATAGTATACAGGGGAAATTGAAATAAAGTCACGGGAGAATTTGGTAATTAAAACCAAATTCGAACATATTGGGGGCGGGGGAAGAATGGAAGAAAGGTGAGAGATGGCTGTTCTCAGACATCGAATGCTGATGTTAGTGACAGGGTTAGATAGCGTGAGAGTGTATAGGGCTCTGATGCAGGATTGTGAATGAAAGTGAATAATTGTAAATGTAATTATATAAATAAATGTATAGGGGTTGTAAAAGTAACCTAATGTGTGTCAGAGTGTTGTAAAGACTCTGACGTCATGAGTGTAAAGGAATGGTTAGGGTTGATGTTAGAGTTGTAAGGAATCTAATGTCATTGTTTAACGAATGAACAAGGGTTGATGTTAGAGTGTTGTAAGGACTCTAACGTCATGAATGTGACGAATGAATAAGATTTGAGGTTAGAGTGTTGTAAGGACTCTAACGTCATGTATGTAACGAATGAATAAGATTTGAGGTTAGAGTTTTGTAAGGACTCTAACGTCATGTATGTAACGAATGAATAAGATTTGAGGTTAGAGTTTTGTAAGGACTCTAACGTCATGTATGTAACGAATGAGTAAGACTTGAGGTTAGAGTGTTGTAAGGACTCTAACGTCATGTATGTAACGAATGAATGAACAAGAGGCCTAGATGCATGCTAGTTCTTGTTTTGTAAGGGCACGAATGTAAGCAATATACTCTAGAAATGGACTAGAGTTGTAAACGATAAGAATGTAAGCAATATACTCTAGAAATGGACTAGAGTTGTAAACGATAAGAATGTAAGCAATATACTCTAGAAATGGACTAGAGTTGTAAACGATAAGAATGTAGCAATATACTCTAGAAATGGACTAGAGTTGTAAACGATAAGAATGTGAGCAATATACTCTAGAAATGGACTAGAGTTGTAAACGATAAGAATGTAGCAATATACTCTAGAAATGGACTAGAGTTGTAAACGATAAGAGTGTAAGCAATATACTCTAGAAATGGACTAGAGTTGTAAACGATAAGATTGTAAGCAATATACTCTAGAAATGGACTAGAGTTGTAAACGATAAGAAGGTAAGCAATGTACTCTAGAAATGGACTAGAGTTGTAAACGATAAGAATGTAGCAATATACTCTAGAAATGGACTAGAGTTGTAAACGATAAGAGTGTAAGCAATATACTCTAGAAATGGACTAGAGTTGTAAACGATAAGAAGATAAGCAATATACTCTAGAAATGGACTAGAGTTGTAACCAATAAGAAGATAATAATACCTTTGTCCAGGTATTCACATAAAAGAATAATACCTTTGTCCAGGTATTCACAGAAAAGAATAATACCTTTGTCCAGGTATTCACAGAAAAGAATAATACCTTTGTCCAGGTATTCACATGAAAGACTAAGTAAATGAAGTAAAGAACGAGAATGTTTACGTCGATTCTAGTTCGACAAGTGTGGTACCAGTTTGTTTTACGAGTAACGGTCCAGGAACCTCGGACTTCCCAGTGTTTAAAGAGATAATGAGAAACGAAAGAGAATGTTTAAGTCGATTCTTTTTCGACAAGTGTGGTACCAGTTTGTTTTACGAGTAACGGTCCAGGAACCTCGGACTTCCCAGTGTTTAATGAGATAATGAGAGAAACGTAAGAGAATGTTTAAGTCGATTCTATTTCGACAAGTGTGGTACCAGTTTGTTTTACGAGTAACGGTCCAGGAACCTCGGACTTCCCAGTGTTTAATGAGATAATGAGAGAAACGAAAGAGAATGTTTAAGTCGATTCTTTTTCGACAAGTGTGGTACCAGTTTGTTTTACGAGTAACGGTCCAGGAACCTCGGACTTCAAAGTGTTTAATGAGATAATGCGAGAAACGTAAGAGAGTATGCTCATAAGACTAGAGCAAGTACGAATGCGTGCAACAACAAGTGAGTAAGAGTAAGTATGAATGAATGTGACTGCAATGTAAATACGAGTATGTACGAATAAGTGTAAAAGTATTATGAATGTGAGCTTTGAGTGCCAATATGAGTATGAGTATAAGTATGATTAAGGTGCAATTGTATGCTAGTGCAAGTAATAATGTAAGTGTGAGTTAGCATAAAAGTAAATGTAAGGTAGTGACCACGAGTGTTTAAGTATGATGAGAGAGTTTTTTCTAACTCTTTTGAGATTGTTTTTGTATATGTTTTTATGATTATAGGTGTTTGTGTTAAGGGGACCCGACTCTTTTGCGGGTAAGAATGAGTTTTTAAAATGTTTTAATTAATGTAAAGGAGTTATTTCTGTTCTCGCCAAGAAAAGGAGGGTAAGATATGTATATAATGTTTTTGTCAAGTCGTTTTAAATTCAAAGTGTCGTCAATGTGATTGTTTAAGTAACATATGAGTAAGGGGGGATGCCGTTTTTTTCTAAACGTCACCCAAGTGTTTATATTATCCAAGTGTCATCTTCTTCAACCATGCATCTTCTTCAACCAAGTATCTTCATCTTTTCAACCAAGTTTCTTCATCTTTTCAACCAAGTATCTTCTTTTCAACCAAGTATCTTCATCTTTTCAACCAAGTATCTCCTTTTTCAACCAAGTATCTTCATCTTTAACCAAGTATATTCATCTTTTCAACCAAGTATCTTCATTTTCAACCAAGTTTCTTCATCTTTTCAACCAAGTTTCTTCATCTTTTCAACCAAGTATCTTCATCTTTTCAACCAAGTATCTTCATATTTTCTTTTCAATACCTTTATCCAGGTATTCACATAAGAGTAATGTTCATGTCAAAGTGTCTAAGCTTTTTTTTTTAATCGTCCAGGGTTTTAAATGTTAAAGTATTTGTTTCTCAATGTTTAAGTATAAGTTTAAGTTTTTTACAACGTTTTTTTGTTTTTCTTAAGTGTCTAGTATATAAGTATCACTGTCCTCTTCGAGAGGACTAAAGGATTGTTTTCTTGACGAGAAAGAGTTTAAGTAATGCATGAGTGCTATCCTGCACTGAAAGAGCGTTGAGTATGAAAGTGAATCGTTTATTCGAGTGTAAGTGTTGGTTTGAAAATTATTTATTTATGAGTTAAGAGTGTTTTGTGAATTAAGAGTGTTTTTGAGGGTAAGTTGTGAGTTGAAAGTGGTGTGGTCACACCAAAAGAATGAGTATAATGAGTATGAGAGAGTTTATCCGTAAGGTATTGTGAATGAGTCTTGTCCAGAACAGTACGTTTCTTGACGATAATATTCTGGAGATTGTTGCATTGGTGGTGAGTGGTTAGGGTTTATGTTCAAAGGTCTCAATGATGGGTTTTGTTTGTGGGTGTGAGGGAAGTGAAGTAAAGTGTGGTGCTTGTTTCTGCAAATGGCACAAACACCGGTAGACGAGCAATGGGCGAATGTGTGTCTGAAACCCAGACATGCTGTGCACATTTTGTTAGTTATTATATATTTTTTGCGGTCAAGTGTAGAGAGTGTTCTGAAGTGTGGGCAAGAATAAATTTTATGACCTGCTTTGTTACAGAATGAGCATGTTGAAATGTTGATGGGGTTAGAGCTACGAGTTGTACCACAACATAG